>JADBJO010028979.1:0-15000 GCA_016801955.1 Conus betulinus | reverse complement strand
CATCCTCTCTCTCTAGTCTCTCCTCCCCCCCTCTATCTCTCCTCTCTCTCCCCCCCTCCCAATCTAGTCTCCCCCTCTCTCTCGTCTCTCTCCCCCCCTCTTTCCCATCCTTCCTCCTCCTCTCTCCCCCCTCTCTCTCCTTCTCTCTCCTCCCCTTCTCCCTCATCCCCCTCCCCTCCCTCCCCCCTCCTCCTTCCCCCTCTCTCTCCCCTCTCCCCCCCCCTCTCTTCCCTGTCTTTCATTCCCCCCCCTCCTCTCCCTCTCCCCCCGCCTCTCTCCTCCCATCCTTTCCTCCTCTCTCTTCTCTCTCTCTCACCCTCTCCCCTCTCTCCCCTATCTCTCCCCCAACTATCTCTCCTCTCTCTCTCTCTCTCTCTCTCTCTCTCTCGCTCTCCCTCCCCCCCCCCCCCCCCCCCCCCCCCCCTGCAGCCCGGAGGGGCCCACTAAGTGATTTTGTCGAAGTCAACCCCCCTGCTACTGCCTGCTGATCCGCAAAACGAATTAAGGGTGTCAATGATGAGGACGGAGTGCTGTCCCTTTGTTGCGGTAAGCCTCCCTTGGGTGGGCCGCCGAGGCGTCCTTGAGGCGGTGCTGTGTCTGTCTGCCTGTCTGTCTGTCTGTCGGTCGATCTGTCCCAGGATGGCGATTTGGGGGTGGGGGAGGGGAGAAATTAGGGGTGGGGGGTGGGTATGGGGGGAGGGGGATGAGAGACAGAGGGTGGCCGCAGTAACCGGATGTTTAGTTGAGATTGAGAATTTTTCATAGTACTCTGTCTGTGTCTCTTTGTCTGTCTGTCTGTCTGTCTGTCTGTCTGTCTCTGAGAGTTAGCTAGCAGAATATAGTTAGCTATACATACAGTTTACATACAGTTCGCTATGTATATATATATAATACATACATACATACATATATATATATATATTATATATATAATATTCGTGTGTATGTGTGTGTGCGTGTGCCTGTGTGTGTGTGTGTGTGTGTGTGTGTGTGTGTGTGTGTGTGTGTGTGTGTGTGCATGTGTGTGTGCGTGCGTGTGTGTGTGCGTTTGTATGTGTGTGTGTGTGTGTGTGTGTGTGTGTGGTGTGTGTGTGTGTGTGGTGTTTGTGTGTTGGTGGTGTGTGTGGTGTGTGTGTGTGTGTGTGTTTGTGTGTGTGTGTTGTGTGTGTGTGTTTGTGTGTGTGTGTATGTGTGTGTGCCTGCATGTATGTGCGTATGTGCGTGTGTGTGTGTGTGTGTGTGTGGTGTGTGTGTGTGTGTGTGTGTGTGTGTGCGTGCGTGCGTGCGTGTGTGTGTGCGTGGGCGTGTGTGTGTGTGTGTGTGTGTGTGTGTGTGTGTAATTTGCAGGTTTGTGTGGGCACACACGTATCTGCATATAGGCTACATGTGTACTGAAACAGAAGATGGGAAGCAAAAATAGATAAATAAATAAATAAAAAATAAAAGTGTCTAATCTTTACATTCTGGAACGTGTGGCCTTTCCATCATCGAGTGTGTGCTCATCAAGATTGCGCAGCAATGGGCAGGTCACGACACCCCCATGGAGGAAGAGCAGGATACTCCCCCCCCCCCCCCCCACACACCCCTCCCCCCAATGCCTCTGAACAGACCACCGAAGCAGAAACAGCGTGACCTTCATTGATTTTCAAGGACACACTGAAGACCAACCTCCAGACCTGCAACATGGAGGAGTAGGCCTGTCAGACACAGGGGGCGCTGTGCTGTGCCTGTTTGCCGAGTGGATGGGGTTGTAACGTCCAAAAAGTAACTCCCCGCCCAGAAGTACTCTCCCCCCCCCCCCCCCCCCCCCCACCCCCCCCATCCCTAAAGGTTGATTCAGACTATATTTCAATGCTGAATCGGGTAGAATGTCCATATGTGAGTTTATTACCAGTAAATAACGACCCTGAACATATTAATAAAGGAGATATGCAAGGGGGGGGGGGGGGGGGGGTACTTCTGGGACCGGCCCAGAAAGTACTCCCCCTAAAGTTGATTCAGACTACATTTCAATGTTGATTCAGATAGAATGTCCATGTATGAGTTTTATAACCAATAAATAACAACTCTCAACACCTTAACGGAGATATGCCGGGGGGAGGAGGGGGTGGGGGGTGGGGGGGGTACTTCTGGGACAGGCCCAGAATGACTCCCGGGAGTACTTTTAAGAAAACAGGGGGGTCCATTTTTTAAACCCCGACCCAGAAGTAACTCCCGGGAGTCATTCTGGCGCGGCCCCAGCCCCCCCCCCCCCCCCCCCCTGGGAGAACTTCAGGGTGGGGAGTATTTACGGGTTGTTACAGGGGAATCGTGTGACCGATCTTGTACTGCTTGTCACGACACCAGCTTTTATTGCACCGTTGACTCTGCATCGTCGTCTTTGTCGGAGAATTTTGTGGTTGTGTTTGTTCATACTTTTATCCATCATCTGTATGCAGTTGTTGTTTTTTTTTCTCTTCGTCATTACGTCCTCAGTATGTTTGGCAGTGACAGCTTTTGAAAAGTTTCGTGAAGAAAACATCGTGTTTCATGTATAAAAAGCCGTACGTGCTAATCACTTTTCTGTCACCGCATACGTCGTTTTTTTGATCACTACTTTTTGGGGTAGGCACTACGACAACCGACTCTTAACATAACCTCGCAGCGACTCTTTTTTTTCTTTTTTTTTTTCTTTTTTTTTTTTTTTTTTTTTTTTTTTTTTTTGAGAAGCTGCTATTGTTTTCCCTTGTCGTGACAATTTTCCATCCAGTTCTCTGTTTGTGAAAAAAAAAAAAAAAGAATAACAACACTACTTCAACTTGGCTCCATTTTTTTTTTTGTGTGTCAAATTATACGATTTTTGGTGTCACAGGAAAGACCTTTTTTATGCGCTTTTCAGTAGTATTAATCGCATTCAGATCAACGGAATTTTCAGTGGGTTTTTTTTTGTGTGTGTGTTGTGTCTAACCACCTAAACAAAAAAGTAATGTATCTAGCTGCAAGTGAGACGACTGCAGGCGGAAATCTAAACAATCTTAAATAAATGTCAGCGAACCGCCCAGAGAGAGAGAGAGAAACGTGGACAAACGAGTCACAAGACAAGCACGACGCGTTTCGACCTCTTAGGTCTTCTTACCTTAAACCTTCGCAATGGTTGTTAGCAGTATCATCCGTAATACTATTGCTAGTATTGTTGATACTACAACCACTAGCATTGATATCGCCGTCGCCTTCGCCGCTGGGACTGTTGCCACAGCAACCCTGCTGTTTAAGAATCCTCTAACCCACTCTCTTTCTCCTCTCCCTACTATAAGCTTTATTTGCCTTACTGTCACCAAGTGTGGTAGTAATTTCTGTCATAAATTTTTTTTTTCAATATTTTGACAATTATTAGTATTCCTATCAATAACACAATTATCATCATTACGACCTTGACTCACACATCCTTTCCCTTCCACAGCCTCGTTCTCATTCAAACGATTCAACGCCTTCTTTCCTTGCGCTGAACTCTCGAAGCGATCAAAGCTAAGTGAATTTTCGTTGTCCTATTCTGTTTGGTGTCTTGCCTGAAGAAGACCTAAGAGGTCGAAACGCGTCGTGTTTTGTCTTGTGACTCGTTGGTCCACGTTTCTTCTCTGGGCGGTTCGCTAACATGTATTTCAGATTTGTAGAAAAGGTAATGAAATAAAAACCCAGATGCATAGTGTCCTGAGCTCCAGCTATGACGGCGGATGTCTACCTACATACCACACTGCCGGGGCAACCCTTCAAAGACTTTGCTCTGTGTGTGTGTTGTGTGTGTGGTGTGCGCACGCGCGCGCGCGCGACGCCCTGCAACCGAAATCATTTAGCTTTGACACCAGAGTGCCCGGCCCCTGAAGACCCGATCACCGCCAGGGGGGGTCGCAGCACGTCCGGCTCACAGGGGTAGCGGTTCTTTGTTGAATTCTCTCCCCTGGAGGGAGGGAAGGCGACAAGAGGTCGCTTGTTTGCAGGGCGCGTGTCAAGGAAGAGGGGGACCTCTGAGAGTGATCTACCTTGATGGAGGGCCACGGGAGGGAGGGAGGGAAAGCTGTTGGGAATCATGACAACAGGGGACTGGAGGGAGGGGTGGGGGTCTGTATGGGGATAGGGGTCAGGGATGTCACCGCTGCACTTCTGTCACTGTGTGCCGACTGTCACTGGAAGTTTGGTGGGACTGGGGGGGGGGGGGGGGGGTGGGGGGGGGGGGGGGGGGGGGGGGGGGGAGGCGTTGTCATCACTGACCCTGAGGAGGCTGATGGCGAAACTTTTCAGGCTGGGACATCTAGCTGTGCGTCTCCTGTTCTCTTGTCGCAATCCAGTTGCAGCGGACTGACCCGCCTTCCTCTCTGCACTGGATAGTTGGCAGTGGTCAGTTGAGCACCCAGTGGACGAGCCCAACGCTGCACTATTTTTCACTCGCCTGTCGTCTTGGTCCTGTATTAGCAAAGCCGTGGACAAATAATTCTCGCCCACTGTGAACAACGCTAGGCGAGCTTCGCGGAGTCTGAGCCGTGGAGTTATGATTACAGTATTATTGGGTTTGCTTGGCTGGATGGGGCGAGGAGGATGACCAGTGTCGGTTTCAAGTTTCATCAAGAAGGCACCCCATACGGACTAGTCCGTATACTACCCACGACTACCAAAAGTAGAAGTAATCCTGAATTTATAATTTTTATTATGTTTTTGTCATTATCGTTATTATTATTGTTGTTATCATTGTATCATTATTACTATTATTATTACATTATTATCTTCATCATCACACCATCAACATTATTAGGATCAATATTATCATCATTATTATTATCGTTTGTTGTTGTTATTGTTATTATTATTATTATTGCTATCATCATCATTATTTCAACTCGCATTGTCTCCTTGTCTCCTTCCCAACAGCCCTCGTTTTCATTCAAAGCCTATCTCGCACAACGGCCTCGCTTTCATTCAAAGCCTATCTCCGCAACAACAGCCTCGTTTTCATTTCAAAGCCTATCTCGCACAACGGCCTCGTTTTCATTCAAAGCCGATCTCGCACAACGGCCCTCGCTTTCATTCAAAGCCTATCTCGCACAACGGCCCTCGTTTTCCATTCAAAGCCTATCTCGCACAACGCCGTCGCTTTTCATTCAAAGCCTATCTCGCACAACGGCCTCGCTTTTCATTCAAAGCCTATCTTGCACCAAACTCTCGAGAAGATAACTGGCTGCTCGTTCTTCGTTTTTGATTGTCCTGAATGTTGTTCTTCATCTTACCTGATAAGAAGAGCTAAGAGGTCGAAACGCGCCGTCTTTTGACTTACAATGTATCTGTCCGTTTTTGTCTGGCGGGGTGAAATGCAATTGTGTTTTTTTTTTTTTAATAAGACTTGGTCTACATACACTACGCCCTCCTCTGCTAAGCGGCGAGGCCACAGTGCGCAGGATTTGCAGCTGGATAAATCAGTACGTGAATAACTAGAAAACAACAAAACAAACAAAACAAAAAATAAAATAAAATAAAAAATAACGGAGTGAAAGGGCATACAAAAAACAACTTTTTTTTTTTTTTTTTTATGTCCAGCACACTACTATTCTTTCGAGACAACAAAGCATCCGGCAAAAAAAAAAAAAAAAAAAAAAAAAAACATAAAACCGGCAGTGACATACTGTTACTACCTACATGATAACCATCCAAAAATTGTAACGCATGAAAAAAAATGTAACGATTTAGACTTTACGGGGACTATAGAAAGTGTGGTCAAAAAAAAACAGATAACTACACAGATGAAGACCAGGCTTATGAAAATAGTGTACGGGCCAGATTTATGTCAGTGTGTGTGTGTGTTGGTGGTGTGTGTGGTGGTGTGTGTGTGTTGTGTGTGTGTGTGTGTGTGCGTGCGTGTGTGTGTGTGTGGGTGTGTGTGTGTGTGTTGTGTGTGTGTGTGTGTGTGTGTGTGTGTTTGTGAGTGAGAGAGAGAGAGAGAGAGAGAGAGAGAGAGAAGAGGGAGGAGTAGAGAGAGAGAGAGAGATAAGAGAGTGGTGAGAGAGAGAGAGTGTGTTAGCTGTACAATGAGGTAAATTCCAAGCGGAAAATGAGACAAAATTTAAAAGAAACATTGTCATTGTTGTACCGCATGGACAAAAGGGACAAACAAATTACAAGACAAACACATTTCAAGACAAAGAAGAAAAAAAGAAAAAAAAAAAAAATTCGTATTGCGGGCGTCACGTCGGGGTCAACCATGCCATGACAAGAGATTGTTATATGTTGAATGTATTGAAAATGGCCGTTGAAGTGAATTTTCATGTTGATTGTATTAAAATAAAACGTAAGGTGGGTGGCGATTTTTGAAAAAAGAAAAAAAAAAAAAAAAAAAAAAAAAAAAAAAAAAGAAAAAAAAAGAGAGAAGGAAAAGGGAGTATGGCCACAATGTTAGACCCTACGTGAAAATCCCTACCCTTCCCTTTCTTGTTGATTGGATGCTGAGGCAAGTGAGGGGTGAGAGGACTCTCGCTGCTTTTTAGGACGGATTGTCTTCCTGATCTGTATGGTAGCCCGGATTTGCCAACACGAGGACGGGGTCTCTTGACTTGGGTCAAGGAAAGATTGGTAAATAATTGTTCAAAATCTTGGGGACTGAAGCGGAAAACTGTGTTTTCCTATAGCGACCCATGGTCAGTGAAGTAGAGCAGACAGAATGTCTGCTAGAGATGTGTTCAAGTATTGATTCCCTACAGAAAAACCTTAGCGTCCAACCAGTGGACCGAACCTACCTCCTGAGAGTTTCAGTCCCGCTGGTTGAACTTTTAAAACAAGAAGACACGCCTATGTAACCATTTATTGTGAGAACAAACAGAAAGAGGAATGCGATACTTTATATGCTGTACATCAAAAGAAAACAAAAAAAAAACAAAAAATTAATGGCAAATAACTGTTGTGGAAAATTGAAGCGAAAATTGGTCAGAAAAAACGTACGTGTTGTTACTGTTTAATGATGATTGTTATGTGAAACTCCTGTTTTTTTGTTTTGGTAAAGGAAGCACACACACACACACACAAAAAACCCTTGTGGATTCTTGTGTCCTCAGTCTCTCTCCTTTGAATTGAATGGAGTAGATGTGTACGTTATGGAGTGAACATACTGTGTTTGCATTTGAAATTTCGAATATATGCGCATGCGGTGTGTGACAGCCTATAACTGTTTTATGTAGCAAGAACTTGTTTTGTGTGTGTGTGTGTGTGTGTGTGTGTGTGTGTGTGTGTGTGTGTGTGTGTGTGTGGTTAACCTTAGCATTGTACAATTCAAATTCAAATCCGCTGCTCTCAGATTACATGACCTTAATACCGCTGATCAACTGCTCACGATGGAACAAGACACATTTTACTTTTATTTTTTCGATTTCCCCCATATAATAATAATAATAATAATAATAATAATGATATAATAAATAATAATATAACAATAATAATGATAATAATAACAAATAATAATAATATTTTTTTCAAAAAATCAGCACGCATTAATAATTTTTAATAAAAAAAAAAAAAAATCCTTGTCTCTGTTTGTACATGTTTCTGCCCCACTCTGAAAAAAATAAAGTTACGATATCACGTGTTTTTACATTTGAAACGACTGTCGGCATTTTCGTATTATATATAGCTTACCGCATCTGTCACACACACACACACACACACACACACACACACACACACACATTAAAAAGAGATAACTAAACAAATGTAAAATGCACATCCATAAAAAGTGTTGGACTGGATCTCTGTCTTCATTACAAAATGTACAATTTGGCGTATTTGTGAGGCCCCTTCCGTTTAAAACAATATTCGTACCTACATTCTTAGTATGTATTTTTTGTGCTCAGATGCGAGCAGCATTTTAATTTTTTTTTCTTTCTTCCTTTCTATTTTCTTTTCTCCTCCCCCCCCCCCCCCCCCCCCCCCCCCTTTGTTTCCCAAGTACTTCACACGTCTCTATTCAATGGCATTGTTCTGTGTTGGTTTTTTTTTTCTCTTTCTTATCCCTCCCTCCCCCCTCCTACCCTTTCGCTTCACCGCCTCCCCCACCCTTTCATGAACTACATACCAAACGATTTGTGCATAGTGTCGGACAATTCAACGGTGGTTTTTCTTTTTTTTTCTTTCTTTTTTCCTTTTTCTTTTTTTTTTTTTTTTTTTTTTTTTTTTTTTTTTTTTTTTTTTTTTTTTTTTCTTTTTTTTTTTTTTTTTTTTTTTTTTTTGCTCTAGCATCTGTTGGTTTGAGTACCGTTTTCTGTGTTTCTGTTTTTTTTTTTTTTTTGTTGTTCTGTTTTTTTTTGTGTTTTTTTTTTTTTTTTTTGTTTTTTTGCCTTGGAAGTTACATGTGTGTGTATGTGTGTGTGTGTGTGTGTGTGTGTGTGTGTGTGGTGTGTGTGTGTGTGTGTGGTGTGTGTGCGTGTGCTTTGTGTGTGTGTGTGTGTGTGTGTGGATGACCTAGCATTAATATGAATTTGCTTGTACTGCGTTTGGATACCTTTGTCAAGATTTGCTTCCGTTCACCAAAAAAGTCGTTTTTCAAGTACTTTGCGGCTTGCCTATCATCTTTATTTAATTAATAACGTTCACCGGGTTTTGTCACAAAACAAACCATGGAGTCATGGACAAGTTTTAGGGTTCATAAACACAGGGTCGGAGCGCGCGCGTTTGTGGTGTGTGTGCGTGCGTGCGCGCGCGCGCGCGCGCGTGTGTGTAACGAGTATACGCCTGCTCATTTGTATTGCACATGTGTTTCTGAGTGCCCGAATGAGAATATGCATGCCTGTGAGGATGCGCATGTGTGTGCTCGCGTGCATATGACTGTGTGTGCGTTTGTGTGTGTTGTGTGGGGGGGGGGGGGGGGGGGGGGGGGGGGCGGGGGGGGATGTGGGGGGGGGGGGGAAGAGAACTTGGGTGTGGTGTGACGGAGAGTTGAGGGGAGAGGGGGGGGGGGGGGGGTTGAATAGGAACGGTGAGATCAACAAGGAATAAGAAACCACCATACCGTTTGCCGTACACAACGGTGTACGGTAAATAGTCATCACAAGAAACTTCACGAATATATGTGTGTGCACGTTGCGATTCTGAGGCGTGTTGAGGTAAACCACCACACGTAATTGAACCGAAAATTTCAACGAAACATTCTGCACAGCTGAATTACTTTGAAAAACATGTGGGTCTTATCGTTATCTCCTTCTTGACGGAGTACGACAACAAATAGCATGTTTGAATTGTTACAAAGAGAAACGAAAGGGGAAATAAAAACAAAACAACTTTTTGGAACACAACAAGAGTATGGTCAACAAAGATAGATGGAAGAAAAATAAATAAATGAACAGTAGATTGACTAGTTTACAAAAATTCAATAAATAAAATCATATGTTGAAAAAAAAAAAAAAGTGAAACCAGAAAGACACACAGTGTAAAGAGTGGTGAAAAGGGGAAATAACTCACACAGGCCTATTCAGAACTAGAGGGCAAGGACATAATTCATACTGAGTCATTCTCCGCACCCATCTCCGAAAAGGAGATGGATGCTCAGCTGCTTTCATACCAACGATAAAAAAACGCTGCATAGACATATTATTTTCACACCAAAGAAACATTTTTGAAATATTTTCTCTTTGGCACGGCAAAACGTGTTACTTGAATTGAATTGTTACGTGTCTTGCTCCTGAATGAAATATTTTAAAGATCACAGTGATTTTTTTTTTTGTTTAGTTTTTTTTGTTTAAACCGCAATTACGTCATTTTCAAGCAATCGGCATGTGACAGTCATTGACTCGACAACTGTGTATCAAATTATTGGAGCATTTGTCAGGGATATTGTGTGTAATTGTCCTAATAGATGCATGACACAACCGCTTTTTTTTGTTTGTTTTTTTGTTGTTTGTTTGTTTGTTTGTTTCAATTGTTTCTTTCTAGCCCCCCTCTAAGCAGGAGAGTGCAGGATATACGTTTAATTTTATCTCCCTTTCTGTCCATGTTCCTTTTGTTTTTGTTTCTTTGTTCTCGTTCGTGTTAATATTACAACTAATTCAACACGCACGTAAACTGTCATTTATTTTTCTCAATTGTGGCACAAAAGGCGTCATTTTGCAGGAAACCTAAATCAATTTTCAAAAATCATTTTGTCTTAGAGATTTTTTTTTGTTGTAAATTTCTTGGCGAACTCAGTTCTACTCAGAAGACTACTGAATTAAGTAGATGTGACAGCGCCACATGTAGTTTTATATCTTTCTGGTTTTTGCTTTGACTCTTAATCTGTACTAATTAATTTTGAAATATTGGAACTGTAATGTAAGAAGAGACTATTTTTTTTTTTTTTCAAATGAATCTTTTAGTAAAAAATTCATGTGTGAAGGGAAATTGGATTAGATTTTTCGCTAGGTACTGTCCCATTATGAGCGACTGTGGAACTCAAGAGCATGAAATGAGGGGGACAAGGCAGGCCAAGCCTCAGCAAGCACATTTAAGTGTGGTGAGCATGAAATCAATTCGTGACCTGAAGCGTCTACCTAACAACCTAGCATGCGTGCGTATGTGTGTGTTGTGTGTGTGTTGTGTGTGTGTGTGTGTGTGTGTGTGTGTGTGTGTGAGAGAGAGAGAGAGAGAGAGAGAGAGACTTTGTGTGTGTGTCCTGTGTGTCTGTGTCTGTGTGTCTGTGTCTGTTGTGTCTGTGTCTGTGTGTGCGTGACTTTGGCCGTGCGTGCGATCGTGTGTGTGAGTGAGTGAGTGAGTGAGTGAGGTGTGTGTGTGTGTGTGTGTGTGTGTGTGTGTGTGTGTGTGTGTGTGTGTGTGTGTGTGTGTGCGTGCGTGTGTGTATGCGTGTGTGTGGCGTGCGCGCGCGCATGTATCCGTGCATGCGTGTGTGCTGTGCGTACGCGCGCCTGTGACTGTATGTTTGTGTGAGATTCTCTCTGGCCATACATATCATCCTGCGTACAGTCCTTTGTCTCTGATTCCCAAACACATTAAAAAAAAAAAACAAAACAAAACAAAACAAAACACAAAAACCCCCACACCCAAGGACTGTCCCCCAAACCCGAGTTGGCGAAGCGTGCAAGGGAGGCAACCTGTCGGCGATCTTCAAAGAGAAGCCCCAGACACTAACTACAGCGGTTTGTTTATGGGATGGACCATGCCTTGCTGCTCCGGGCCCCCCCCCCCCCCCTCGCTACGATGAACACCACAACCGCCATGCTCCACGGTCATTTTTTTTTAGAGGAAGGGGAGAAAGGATGGGGGGTGGGGGGGGGGGGGGGGGGGGAAGAGGGGGCGGGGGTGGTGGGAGGATTGAAGGAAGAGGGGCGATAAGGGAGAAGGTGGGTGAAGGTGTGTGTGTGTTGTGTGTGTGGGGGGGGGGGGGGGTGGGGGGGGGGGTGGGGGGGGGGGGGGGGGTGGGGGGGGGGGGGGGGGGGGGAGTACTAGGGGGTTGGGGTAACAAGTTGTGTGGTAGTCCAAACACCCTCCTCTGCTTGTCCCCTCCAACCCCCCCCCCCCCCCCCCCCCCCCCCCTCAATCTTCCCCCCCCCCCCCCCTCATCTTCCTCCCTCTAACAAACACACACAAACCACACACGCGCGCGCGCGCGCACACTCATACAAACATACACTCAAGCGCACGTGCGCTCGTGCGCAAGTACTCACACACACGCGCGTATACACTCACTCACGTCGACACACACGTGCATGCACACGCACGCTCGCATACACACACACACACACACACACCCACACACCACACACCCACACACACACACACACCACACACACACACACACATTGTTTACGGGAAAGTTACGGTTTGTTTTCCGTTCTGCACGTACGCACTTAGAAGCATTGTCTTCGTTCGTGTCTGTTTAGTGGTCTCTCTCTCTCTCTCTCTCCTCTCTCTCTCCTCTCTCTCTCTCCCTCTCTCCTCTCCTCTCTCCCTCTCTCTCTGTCTCTCTCTCTCTCTCTCTCTGGTTCGGCTAGCAAAGATAGACGGCCCACCGTTTGAGAATAAAGATTCAGTTTCTTCATTCACTCTTTCACCAACAGGTGAACGAATGAATAAAGATTCAGTTCTTCATTCACTCTTTCACCAACAGGTGAACGAATGAATAAAGATTCAGTTCTTCATTCACTCTTCCACCAACAGTGAACGAATGAATAAAGATTCAGTTCTTCATTCACGTCTTTCACCAATAGGTGAACGAACGAATGAAACAAAGCCCCTTCCTTGTTCCTTCAGCTTTTCTTTTTTTTTTTTTGTTTGTTGACCCCTTCTCTGATCTCTCTGTAGACTTCTTTCTTCCTTTTCTTCCTACCACCTGTCCGTCCGTCCTTCCTTCCTTCCTTCCTTTCTTCCCCACTTCCTTCCTTCCTTCCTTCCTTCCTTCCCCACTTCCTTCCTTCCTTCCTTCCTCCCCCTTCCTTCATTCCTCCCTTCCCTTCCTTCCTTCCTCCCTCCCTTCCTTCCCCACTTCCTTCCTTCCCCCGTTTCCTTCCTTCCTTCCTTCCTTCCTCCCCACTTTCCTTCCTTCCTTCCTTCCTTCCCTCCAAGCTTCCCTTCTTTCCTTCCTTCCTTCGTTCATTCACTCACTTATTCATCCATCCATCCATTCATTCATTCATTTTTGTTCCACTCATTCATTTGTTTATTTCACTCACCAGTTAACTACTTAATCCTTTCGACATTCAGATCATTTAGTCTAACCCTGTCCCCTTCTTCGTTCTTATTCATTTCTTGTCTTTCTTTCTTTTTCCTTCTTCTTCTTCTTCTTCTTCTTCTTCTTCTTCTTCTCCACTTTCTCTTTCCTCTCCCCCCCCCCCCCCCCCTCAGTGTCCTGCGTATTTAAAACACCACATCAAACAAACGGACAATCAAGACGATGGGTGGAAGGGGAGGGAGGGAGGGAGGGAGGGGTAAGGACAAATAAACAATGAAATAAAACAAAACACCGTCACATTGAATTTTTTTTTTTTTTTTTTTTTTTTTTTTTGGGGGGGGGGGGGGGGGGTGGGGGGGGGGGGGGGGTGTAAAAAACCAACAGCTGCAAAGCTCTTCCACTCAGTAGGGTGTCAGTCCGACAAAACGTCCTTGACCTACTCCTGGAGGTCACCGTCACCCTTTCTCTGTGCACGCGCGCTCCAAAGCTGCACGTGCCCCCCCAAAACATCCTTGGACTCTTTCTGATGACACCCTTACTTACCCCCCCCCCCACCTCTTCCCCTCCCCACCTTCCCTCCACACACACACAACACAAAATGCACGTGCATATTTCCGCCCACCCCCACCACACCACCACACACCACCCTCCACTCTGTGCTGTCTGTGTATGGGTGGGACGGGTGGGATCGAACCGCCGACCGCCGGTGGTCTTCCATCGCACGTGCATCTTTCATGGCGACGCCTGCCAGCTGACGGGGGGTGCCGCCGACATTCATGGAGGCTCCATTCCTGGAAAATAATACCCCGAATGCCTTAAATCAGCCCCCCCGGCCCCCCCCCCCCCCCCCCCCCCCCCCCCCCCCCCCCCCCCCCCCCCATTCCCCCGCTTCCACTTCCTCCCTCTCCTTTCGTATCCTCCTTTCTTGTTCTTCGTGTTCTTGTTCTTATTCCTTGTTTGTTCTTTGTTTTCTTGTTCTCGTTGTTTGTGGTGTTTTTTCTTCTTTCTTCTTTTTCTTCTTTTTTTCTTTTTTCTTTTCCTTTTCTTCTCTTCTTCTTCTTCTTCTTCTTCCTCCTCCTCCTCTAGTCGTCGTCATTGTACTTTTTCCTCCTCCTTCTTCCTCTTCTTCTTAGTCTTCTTCGTCTCTTTTTCGTCCTTTCTCTTCTTCTTTCCGTTCTCTTCTTCCTTCTTCTTCTTTTCTTCTTCTTTCTTTCTTTCTTCTTCTTTCTTCTTCTTCTTCTTTTCTCTTTCTTCTTCTTCTTCTTCTCATTTGTATTGGTTGTCGTTTTGTATGTTTCTCCCTATCTCCTATCTCCTCTACCATCTCTATCCCCTACACAGATCAAAAACCAAAAGTTAATGATTATGTCAGAGACCTCTGGCAGGAGGACTGGAATAAACACAGACGGATAACAACTTCTTTCAGATCCGTCCAAACCTAAAAGAGTTCCTCTCATCCACGTCTGTGGTCGCAAAGAAGAAACGGTTTTTTTTATATGCCGGCTGCACACCGGCCATTTCGTATTTTACTCGTTCATAACCTTTTAAAGAGCGAAGAAGCTCCGTGGTGCATTCCATGTCATGTGCCACTCACAACGGAACATATTCTTTTAGGGTGCTGGGACTTGCATGATGTGAGGACACAAACATTTTACAGCCAGACCTCCATGAAAACCTTGTTCAGAGATGTTCCACCTGATGCGAATCTTTGAATTCTTGAAAGAGACTGACATTTTTCATCGGATCTGAAGTTTTATAGTGGAAAGATTTTGAACATGGTTTCGCGTGGGTTTTTTATAAGGTGTGTGTGTGCGTGTGCGTGTGCGTGTGCGTGCGTGTGTGTGGTGTGGTGTGTGGTGTGTGTGTGTGTGGTGTGTGTGTGTGTGTGGTGATGCGTGTTCGTGTGCGTGTGTGTGTGTGGTGCTATGAGTTAGAATGAGTATTTTATCATGTTTTTTCTGTCAATATGCGCTTTGGACTCTGGCGAGGTAAAGCGCTCTATAAATATCCTCTTACATTACATTACAATCAGAAAAAAAATAAAAACGCTGCAAGCAAAGCCAAAAACAAACAAACACAACAACAAACAAACAAACACACGAGTACGAATCTCGTTATAATAAGGCGAAGGCACGAAAAAGAAAACAGCGCCCACGTTTCACCGTGAAATCCTGTCGAATCTGCGTTCAAGAGTGACACAATCTTCGGTGCGGGAGAAAGAACTTAGCAGCCAAATGTTCATATCCAATATAGCCGTGGCATTCCCATTTCATATACTCACTTTTCCACAGTCGAGTGGATCCTGAAAATTTAGTCGCCAGTCGAACTGGAACACA
>JADBJO010028978.1:12500-15000 GCA_016801955.1 Conus betulinus | reverse complement strand
TCCTCTCTCTATATATGTCTGTCTGTCCCTCTTTCGTATCTCGGCTCACTTCTCTCTCTCTCTATATTCTATCTCTGTATCTCTTCTGTCTGTCTGTCTGTACTCTTTGTCTCTGTCTCTCCTCTCTCTCTTCTGTTAGCCCCACACACATGTAGAGTTACACAAGGCGAGCGAGACGAGAGAGAAGAGGAGAGACGAGATGAGAGGAGCGATGGGAGGAGGAGAGAGGAGAGAGAGAGAGGAGAATCCAAAGGAGGACTAACATACTATGGGCGGCTTATAGGACGCACTACACGTTGAATTTACCTACTTACTGTGAAGAGGGACACACAAACACACACACACACCACACCCACCACACCTCACACACACACACACCACAAGTGTCACACACACACACACACACACACAAACGCGCGCGCGCCTGGCAGCGCCGCGCGGCGCGCGCGTGCGCCCACACACCACCGCACACACACGCACACACAAACACACACACACACACACACACACACACACCACACACACACAACACCACACACACGCACCAACACATCAGTACACACGACACAAAATACAACCATAACAGTGCCAAAGACAATTTGGCAGTCGAAACGCGCACAAAATAATGCTACCGAGACTGTTGGATCTATAAGAGGGTGAACCACAAGGACAGCCATCACTGTGGCAACGACCAAGCTGGGGACTCCATACTGAATATTGTCAAGCCGTCTGACACCGTTCCCCACACGGAAATTCAATCAGCTAAACGACTCTGTGGACGTTTTACCGTGTTCAGCACGTGCTGACGCCTTCAGTCTGCTTTCTTCCCTCTATAAGCCAGAGAACATGGTTTTATGGATTCTATTTTGAGCTTTCTTGCCTTCAGACTCAACCAAGCAGAAATGGGGGAGCATAGAGAGAGAGAGAGAGAGAGAGAGAGAGATAGAGTATGTGTAATGGTCCGTGTGTCCTGTGTTTCTATGTTGATTGCATACGCTGGATGGACTTGTGCTTGAATCACTTTTAAAAAAAAAAAAAAACACCACTTTTGTTGTGACGACCACATCTCCCCCCATCTCCTCCCCCCTCCCCTCTTCCCCCCCCCCCCCCCCCCCCCCTTCCCCCCCCCCACACACACACACCACACACGATTTATTCTAATACGTTTTCTCGCTCACTTTCTCCTGCGGCTCACAGCATTATCCAAACAGCCGATAAAATGAAATTCCTACTAGCTCCCACCACAGTGGTTCCACTTAGCCATACTTACCCTCATCTTCCAGTCGGCATGCACATTGGCACTGTAAGAGGCCCTTAGAGGATGAAGGATTCAGGACTGTGGAAAATTGGATTTGACGATCAGTAACTTATACATTTGTTTGTCTCTGCTACTCCACCTCCTCTCTCTCTCCATCCCCTCCCTCTCTCTCGGGCTCTCCATCTCTCTCCACTCACTCTCTGTCTCTCTCTCTCTCTGTCTCTCTCTCTACACACACACACACACCACACACACACACCCACACACCACCCAACACCACACAAAAATACTCACTCTCTCTCTCTCTCTCACACAAACACACACACACACACACACACACCACACACACACACCCATACACACACACTTACACACACACACTGTCTCTACTGTCTGCTGTGACAATGACCGAGTGTGATGATATGACCATCCCATAACGTAGCAACGGCCAAGCTGAAGACTCCCTACTGAATAATGGAAACTGCTACCGTTCCCACGCCAAATTTAGTCAGGTCAACCACTGTGTGGACTTATTGTGAGCATCACGTACTGAGTCTTCAGTCTTTATTTCTTTCGTGCAGCCAGAGAACATGGTTTTATGGAGGCCATTTTGGCTTTCCCCCGTCCTCAGATTTCCAAGCAGAAATGGGCTGAAGGAGAGAGAGAGAGATAGAGAGAGAGAGAGAGAGAGAGAGAGAGAGAGAGGGAGGGAGGGGGGGGGGGGCAACTACGAAAAAAGAACAATGAAGAGGCAAAAAACGAAAAAGCAAAAATTAAAGAACAACAACAAAAACCAAACCTAAAGCAGATGATGGATATGAGCTGTAGAATCACAAGGAACATTGAATCCTGAATTAAAACACATGTATGTAGCATGCACACACCACACACACACACACACACACACACAAAAACACACACACACCACACACACACACACACAACTATACAACACCACTCTCACTCAAACGCGCGCGGCGCGCGCGCGCGCACATACACACACTGTACACACACACACAACACACACACACACACACCCACCCCACACACATATATATATATATATATATATATATATATATAATATACATACATATATATATATATATACACTCACACTCACACGCACACAACACGCACGTGCACATACGCACACACTCACACCAACTTTTGCATACACCCCATACGTACTCTCAATTGTGAAAGTGTGTACATGGCTCAATGTTAGACCCAAAACAGGCA
>JADBJO010028978.1:5000-7500 GCA_016801955.1 Conus betulinus | reverse complement strand
AGCAGGCATGACCATCCACCAAGGAAGCAACGAGTGAGCTGTTGAGTTTATGCTAAATTATGCACACTGTCTGCTACCTTCCACACGCCCAATTCAATTAAGGCAGCCACTGTGTGGACTTCAATTGTATTTGTCGTGCGGAGTCTGGTTAGACTTGCCTAATGCATGCCACTGAAGAGACGGTTCAGGCTCTGGAGATTTACTATGTGAGAGAGGTTTGATATCGGAAAAGTATTGTAAGCACTTAATGTGGGCGTGTTCATGCATGCATGCATGTGCATGAGTGTGTGTGTGTGTGTGTGTGTGTGTGTGTGTGTGTGTGTGTGTGTGTGTGTGTGTGTGTGTGTGTGCAAACTTGAATCCAATTGTGCTCTATTAGGTAAGGTAATGTTGTTTACAGCCCGGCCGATCGCAAAGGGCCACATCAGGGCTGTCACCACGTTTAAAATCAGCTCACAAGTCATCCCAAAACAACAACACGCAAACAAAAAACTATTCACGCGTCTCTTTAAAATACACTTTTTTAAAAACGCATCAGAAACTTCGTTAAAACTTTTAACTCTTAGATTAGATGAAAACATGCATTAAAAGGGTATGACATGAAACAGAGGAAGAATGGATCCTGGATAGACAGACATTAGACTAATGACTGCATTGCAAGCTTGATCGTCTCTTTTCCTCCCCATTCTGTGTACCGCTGACCACATCGATTCAAAATGCCGCTGACGTTACATAAAACATGCTTGGCAATTCTCTGGCGCCAGATTAGAGAGCAATCATCAATTAAATCTCCCTCACATCGATCCCGCCCGCTTGCTAAGCGCACCGATGGAACAGATTTGAATGGCCTCAAGAACACACCTTGACATGCAAACTTGTTTGGCTAATGTTCGATGACCTCTGATTCATGTAGTGTGTGATGATGGCTTCCGTTTCTTTTATGTGCAGGTTCTGCTGGGTGTGGCGTAAGTGGACAGAGGTTGAAGTCTAATTGGAAGAAGAAAAGAAGCTTGAGAGCAATGTGTTGTGTGCAGGAAGCCGGAAAGATCAAAGACTATACATGAATCAACCAATATATATATATATAATATATATATATATATATATATATATATATATATATATATATATATATATATATATATTGTTGTGCATTCAAATACTGCAGTCAAAGCAAATGTTGCCGTGGAAATAAATATAGGTTTGTTTATATTGGGAAGGAATGGTGTGTTTTACTTATGACACTACATGTACACCGTGTTAATCATAATTCAAGACAGATCCACGATGACCCAAGGGTCATTAATGGATTAAATGTAATGGGACACTAAGCTATATATTGATGACGAATTACTGAACGTTGATACAAACTGAAATAGAACTGACCCACACCGTTGTTGTTGCTAGTCGTTTTGTATGACTGTATGCAGGACGTTGTGAAGTTTATAACAGTGTGAGAGACCCCGTGTCTGCTTCTGTTCGAAGATTGTAAGCATGAATTTATCAAATGAAAAAGGACGAAATGAACAAACAAACGAACAAACAAGGTTAACTGCCACATCAACAGTGTGAGAACATGATAAATTCAAAGGAGAGAGAGAGAGAGAGAGAGAGAGAGAGAGAGAGAGAGAGAGAGAGAGAGAGAGAGAGAGACGCATGCACGCACAAGCGCGCGCACTCTCTCTCTCTCCCCTCTCTCTCTCTCCTTCTCTCTCTCTCTCTCTCTCTCTCTCTCTCTCTCTCTCTCTCTCTCTGCAAGGCAAATTCAAAGACAGGAACGCACTCACACTCACGAACCTGCTGTGACTATAACAAATGTGCAGCCATAGCCATCCATCAAGCAGCGACAGAGCTGTAGACTTTACACTGAATAATGCAAACAGTCTGCCACCTTCCACACATGAAATTCAATTAGGTCAACTACTGTGCGAACTTCTAATGTACATGATGTGCTGGGTCTTCACTTTCTGCCTCTTTTAAGCGAGAATATGGCACTATGCATTCGGGTTTGGCTTTTTTTTCCCTGCAAACTGAAAGAGAGAGAGAGAGAGAGAGGAGAGAGAGAGAGAGAGAGAGAGAGAGAGGAGAGAGAGAGAGAGAGAAGAGAGAGAGACAGAGAGAGAGAGAGAGAGAGAGAGAGAGAGAGAGAGACTCAAGACTTAAATGTTTTATTCATAGAGGCCATTTCCCCTTAGAAAGGGGATATACATTTTAAGTCGCACATGCATATTGATCTTTTCATGTCGTATATAAACACTTTCCTTTTTGGAATGCCTTATATAAATACATTAGCTAACTTTTTTAACAGTGCGTTACATTTGATGATGCCATTAACACGTTTAACTTGAACAGACAAGGATAGTTAAAATACTTTTGCGGAATGAATTGTTACAACGTTAACTTGAACAGACAAGGATAGTTTAAATACTTTTGCGGAACGAATTGTTCTCTAAGATCTCTGAACATCGGGCTAGCCAGCACAAAATGAACTTCGTCCTCT
>JADBJO010028977.1:15000-19540 GCA_016801955.1 Conus betulinus | reverse complement strand
AATACAGAGAACGGGTTAAATCCGTTAAGGACTTTATCCGGTTGTGTGTTGTTGGTTGTTGTGTTTCATCTGCTTTGTGTTTCCACCTTTTTTTTTTATTTCTAAGGAAAGGGGATGAGAAAGGGATGGATCTGTTCTTTTTTAAAAAAGGACACCAAAAAAAACAGGACATTCTGATAAAGCGCGAAAGCCAACGAAAAGAAAAGCCAACGGGAAAAGCCAACGTGACTCCCAAGCAATTTGTTCAAGCATATGATAAGTGAGTGCAAGTAGTCTACATATCCTCTAAACGTCTCCTTTGGAGTGTCTGGGAGTATTTAGTACATAAGCTTATTTCACAATACGACAAGATAAAGAGAAACAGTATCTAGCAAAACGGAAAGGATGAGAGACTGAGAGAGATGAGAGCGAGAGAGGATGAGGAGAGGAGTCGATGTCTGCGAGAGCGGCGAGAGAGGGTGGAGAGGGAGGAGAGAGAGAGAGATGAGGAGAAGAGACTAGACGAGGAGAATCGGAGAGAGGGGTGAGAGAGAAGACGACGGGACAGGCGGGCGAGGGATGTTGACGGAGAGAGAGAGAGAGCATTTGACCTTTGAGAAGGTTGATAAGGTATTTAGCAGATAATACACGACGAGCAAGTGGTGTGTATAGCAGAGTTATAGTTGTTAACACACAGACATGAAAGTATCTTTGGAGGGATGGATCTCTGTACGATAAATTCAAAATAGCCTTGTTCGCGGAAAAGTCAAATAACAGGGCGGATAGACATAATAAACGTGTAGTAGAAGGATGTAGAAGAGCAGAAAGATTAGACGGAAGGCCAGACAGACAGACAGACAGGACTGAACAGACAGGCCCGACAAACGCGACTGACAGCCAAAGACAGATGACCGGACAGACAAACAGACTGACAGACAGACAGACAAAGGATTGTTCGTGTGTCAGCGCGGAGGACGAGGGTTTCCTTTAGGGTTCAGTAGGCGGTTTGTAAGTGAGGACCGTAAAGATTCGTGTGAAGTCAATGAACTGCACACACAAACACCACACACACCAAACATGGCGAAAGGGGGCGCGTAGAGGTAGGTTAGAGGTAGGGGGGGGGGGGGGGGGGCGGGGGGGGGGGGGGGGGGGCGGGGGGGGGGGGGGGGGGGGGGGGGGGGGAGACGGGGCGAGAGATCTGAATTTTGCTCATCCGGATGTTTACCTTTTCTTCGTGTATCCCTCCCCCCCCTGCCTCCATTACCCCCCCCCCCCCCCCCCCCCCCCCCCCCCCCCCCCCCCCCCCCCCCCCCCCCCCACCCCCCCCCCCCCCCCCCGCACCCCCCCCCCCCCCCCCCCCCCCACCCCCCCCCCCCCCCCCCCCCCCCCCCCCCCCCCCCCCCCCCCCCCCCCCCCCATCCCACCCCCCCCCCCCCCCCCCCCCCCCCCCCCCCCCCCCCCCCCCCCCCCCCCCCCCCCTGATAGAACAATCAAACCCCCCCCCCCCCCCCCCCCCCCCCCAGATAGCCCCCCCCCGCATCTTACCCCCACCCCCCCGTGGAGAGGAACCCGGCTGCACCCTACCCCCCCAACCCCCCCCCCCCCCCCCACCCCCCCCCACCCCCCCCCCCCCCCCCCCCCCCCCCACCCCACCCCCCCCCCCCCACCCCAGCCCACCCCCCCCCCCCCCCCCCCACACCCCCCCCACCCCCACCCCCACCCCCCCCCCCCCCCCCCCCCCCCCCCACCCCCCCCCCCCCACCAACCCCCCACCCGCCCCCCCCCCCCCCCCCCACCCCCCCCCCCCCCCCCCCCCTCCCCCCCCCCCCCCCCCCCCCCCCACCCCCCCCCCCCCCCCCCCCCCCCACCCCACCCCCCCCCCCCCCCCCCCCCCCCCCCCCCCCCACCCCCCCCCCCCCCCCCCCCCCCCCCCCCCCCCCCCCAAAGAGTCCTACCCCGCACGCATTGAGACCCCCCCACCCCCCCCACAATCCCACCTTTAGTTGTCTAGGTCTGATATAGGCGGAAGGATAGTCCCCCCCCCCACCCCCCCCCGGGAGGAGAAGGGAGAGCCCCCACCCGTACACTGGCGGACCAACACTACATCACTAGGTTACCCGCTTCCCCCCCCCAACAACCCCTCTCCCCCCCCCCCCCCCCCCCCCCCCCCCCCCCCCCCCCCCCCCCCCCCCACCCCCCCCCCCCCCCCCCCCCCCCCCCCCCCCCCCCCCCCCCCCCCCCCCCCCCCCCCCCCCCCCCCCCCCCCCCCCCCCCCCCCCCCCCCACCCCCCCCCCCCCCCCCCCCCCCCCCCCCCCCCCCCCCCCCCCCCCCCCCCCCCCCCCCCCCCCCCCCCCCCCCCCCCCCCACCCCCCCCCCCCCCCACTTCCCCACCCCATTCCGTCTCCGCCTCTTCTTACTCCGCCCGTACAGTGACCGTGAACATTAAACCAACTCCAGCTGCACAGGCGATGAATTTTCTCTTCCCTCCCTCCTCGCTCCCCCCCTCCCTCATATCACTTCCTCTGTTCCATCTCCCCGAAACTCGAATTATGACCCTACGTCAACACTTTTTACTATCTCATCCTTTTTTTCTTTTTTGTTCTTTTTTTTTTTTTTTTTTACTACCCATCTCTATAGAATAGGGAGTACTTTACACCTGGGAACGAAGAAATGCTGGAACCTGTGAACTGCTGTCTGTCTGTGTGTCTGCCCAGTGGGTCAAAATGTGTTCCACTCTACTCGCTCCAGAGCCAAACCTTCTAACTTCTGGCCCGATCCTTCTGATCATTTGTAGGTATGTTCATTATGGGTCACGGATGCTATGCCCGATGTTTTATTTTACCATAATATAACCGTTTACTAATTTAAAATCGCCTAAATAAAACGGCCACAGAACGGTTTTTCTTCTTTATGGAATATCTCTGAAAAGTAGTTACTTCGCATTTTCTTACCTCAGTGACGAAATACATCATGACGCTTGTTTGATTGTGACGTGTTTTTCTAGTGGTGTCGCTGTGTTCGGTGGGTGCGTGTTTTTTTTACACGCGTATTCAAGGATAAACTGGGAGGTACGTTTATAATGCTTTGCATCTTGTAATATAACTAAATCAATAGCGTTGTTTACTCCTGTTCTCTCTTTTCTTCTAGATCAATGTTCTCAGCATGAGTTGTAGTATTTTTATTTCTCGTTTGATTTACTTTTCGACGCCCCCCCCAGCCCCCCCCCCCCCCACCCCCCCACCCCCCCCCTCCCCCCCTGTCCTCTCATCGTTCTTAAAGCGTTACTATCACATCATTTCCAGCATGTAACCGTTTTTCATTTCCAACATCACCTTCTCTGCGCCCCCTGCCCACCTCTACGGGCCCCCCCCCCCCCCCCCCCCCCCAACCCATCTCACCTTTCTACTCCCCCCCACTCCCACCTCTACGGCCCCCCCCCCCCCCCCCCCCCCCCCCCCCCCCCCCCCCCATATTTATTTGACGTCGTGGTGTTTTGGAATTTGCGTCAAATATCTACGTCACCACCAACTTTAGGAAATCCTTACGACACGAAGTTTACTTATGATCACTTTAAAGTGTCCACCACCTACATATGCCTACTGCGGTTTTTCACACACACGCACCAACCCCCATTTTCACGCATTGTACTTCTGCTGGCGTACTGGTGAAAAGAGAGGTCTCCTTTGTCTTACGTGACAAACTTTTTCCCTTTTTTGTTTATCTGTGCTACATCCCCCACTTTCCTTACAGTCAGTACGTACTGTTATGACTGTGGAGTTGTTTTGGAATTGATCACTATCTACGAGGTAACTTTTTTTTTTTTTTTTTTTTTGCTTTTTGCTTCTTGGATATTAAACTTAAAACATACACACGTAGATTTTTCTTTTTTTTTTCTTTTTTTTTTTTTTTTTTTTTCTTTTTTTTTGTTGAAAATATTGCTATGATATCTCCTATTTCTAAAGGAAGAACATGGAAAGTAACTTTTTGTCAGTCCTCGTCTTCTATTACTTCCCCTGATGGGGGCACTGATTTTCTATTGTAACTTTGACAGAGGTTTGAGCTTTCCAGGTTGGTTTTTTTTTTTTTTTTTCTTTTCTTTTTTTTTTTGGTTGGTTGGTTTGTGGTTGGTTTTTGTTTTTTGTTTTTTTTGTTTTTGTTTTGTTTTTTGCTTTTTGCTGGGCTTCGCTCCTCTTCTCTGCCGCAATATACATGTTGGCATGAGTGTGCCAATGTTTTCAATGACAGCGGAAACAGAGGGCTCTCTGTTTGTAGTATGCACTCAGGCGAGCGGTAAAGAACCCCAGCGCAAGAAAGGTATGCTGATTCTCTACATTCCACGGAGGAAACTCGGCTCGGACGCTGGGGCGGAGGGGAGAGCGGGGGTGATGAGTGGAGGGGGGGGGGGGGGATGGGGGGGGGGGCGGCGAGGGCTGATAAATCTTCACACACACACACACACACACACACACACACACACACACACACTCATAGTAGTCACAGAGACCATTTCAGCTCCGCACTCAAGGCCAAACCAGCACGTTGGGTTCATGCTCTGGTCAG
>JADBJO010028977.1:0-5000 GCA_016801955.1 Conus betulinus | reverse complement strand
TCGGGAAATCCGAGCAACACTCTAACAGACGCATTCATTAAAGTGGACGACACTCGACTGGATGGTCCCAGTCTTCCTGAATGAACCCATAGCGAACTCAGCCCCCTAGGTACGTGGGAGCCGGTCAGGGCAAGAAAAATCCCACAAGTAAAACGGCTCTGATGGGAATGGAACCCACGATCTCCCAGCTGGAGGTCCACGATGCTAACCACTTCACCACGGCCAGCTGATTCCTCAGCTCTACCGTGCTTTCAGTTTGTTGTACGGTCACCATGCATCATTCAATGCGCCAGGCATCGTTCATTGCGCCATGCATCGTTCACTGCGCCATGCATCATTCACTGCGCGCATGCATCGTTCACTGCGCCATGCATCGTTCACTGCGCCATGCATCGTTCACTGCGCCAGGCATCGTTCACTGCGCCATGCATCATTCACTGCGCCATGCATTGTTCACTGCGCCATGCGTCATTCACTGCGCCAGGCGTCATTCACTGCGGCAGGTGTCATTCACAGCGCCAGGCATCATTCACAGCGCCAGGCATCATTCACTGCGCCAGGCGTCATTCACTGCGCCATGCATCATTCACAGCACCATGCATCATTCACAGCGCCAGGCATCATTCACTGCGCCAGGCGTCATTCACTGCGCCATGCATCATTCACAGCGCCAGCATCATTCACAGCGCCATGCATCGTTCACAGCGCCAGGCATCATTCACTGCGCCAGGCGTCATTCACAGCGCCACGCATCGTTCACAGCGCCATGCATCATTCACTGCGCCAGGCATCGTTCACTGCGGTTTCAGCTTGCTTGAAAACAAATCGAACTTGCGGTATTCATAAGCCGATGTGCAGCATGTGGTTTTGGCTGCTACTGACTGGCTGCTGGTATCGGTAAGAAGAACATAACAACAACTTGTTGGCTTGTGTCGCTGTGTTTGCACGAGGAATTGTGCCACCAGTAGGGTTATCCTTGGTGAACCAGGTGTAAAACTGGAGAGAGAGAGAGAGAGAGAGAGAGAGAGAGAGAGAGAGAGAGAGAGAGAGAGAGGGCTCGGGGGGGGGTGGGTGGGTATGGAGGAGGGTGAGGGAAGAAGAAGGTGGGGGGGGGGGGGGGATGGCTGGGTAGAGGAGGAAGGCGGAAGGAGGAGGTTGAGGGAAAATGGAGGGTGGGGGGCAGGAAGATATAGGACCGTTTTAGGCCAGCTAATGGATCGTGGCTGATTCCAAAATGGAATGAATGTGCACATGTACGCGCACGTGTGCGCGCGCACATGCACGCCGACACGCGCGCGCGCAAACGCGCATGCAGATATAAATATGTATGTGTGAGGGTTGTGTGTACGCGCGTGTGTGTGTGTCGGTCGGTTCGTCTGTACGGTCAGTTTATGACTGTGCTGAAGAGACCGTGACAGCCATCACACACACACACACACACACACACACACACACACACCACACACACACACACACACACACAGAGAGAGAGAGAGAGAGAGAGAGAGAGAGAGAGAGAGCGAGAGAGAGAGAGAGAGAGAGACGAAATTAAAACTACCATAAACGGTTGGAAGGCAAAAAAACATTACGTATCAGAAATGAGACCATGACAAATAAATGATTCACTCGCTGTAACCTTAATAAGGAACAGAGGAACAACAACAAAAAAAAAAAAAAAAAAAGGGGGGGGGGAGAAGAAGTAAGAAAGCGGGAGGGGGGGGGTTCGGTAGGTAGGAGATGGGGGTGGGAGTCGACGTAAACATAACACCGGCGAGGGAGAGATAGGATAGCGTCGAGGGCCGGGGCGGGGGGGGGGGGGGGGGGGGGGGGGGGGGGAGGCACATGGAGAAGAGGGGCGCTGGGGGTGGGGGTGGGGGGGGTTGTTTCCATCACTGCAAAAACTACGCATGTCGCCGCCTCGTTTACTTCTTCGTGTTGATTTAAACACACTTTGCATTGGCGTACTTCGACCGAGGTTGTTTGGAAAGGGAGAGAGAGAGAGAGAGAAAGAGAGAGAGAACGAGAGAGAGAGAGAGAGAGAGAGAGGAGAGGGAGGGGAGAAGGGAGAGAGAGCGAGAGAGCGAGAGAGAAGAAGAGAAAGGAAAAGAAGAAGCAAGAAGAAGAAGAGAAGAAAGAAGAAGAACTGAAAGACAGAAGAAGAAAGCAAGAAAAGAGGAGGAGGAAGAAGAGAGGAGGCAAAGAAGAAGACAGAAGGAAGAAAGAAGAAGAGAGAAGAAGACGAAAGAGGAGAAGACGAGAGAAAGGAAGAAGAGGAGGAGAAGGAGGAGGAGGAGGAGGAGGAAAAGAAGAAGACAGAAGAAGAAGAAAGAAAGAGAAGAAGAAGAAGAAGAAGAAGGAAGAAAAAAGAAGGAAGAAGAGAAGACGAGAAAGAGAGGAAAGAACGAAGAAGAAGAAGAAGAAGAGGAGGAGGAGGAGGAGGAGGAGGAGGAGGAGGAGGAAGGATAGCACAACAGCAACAACAACAAACAACAACAATAACAACAACTGAAAAAAAATAGAAGAAAAGGAACGAGAACAACAACAAACAGCGTCATGAAGAGAAACAGAACAAGAACACAATCAAGTGAAAAAGAAGCATGAACAAGAACAAGAACTAGAGGAACAAGAATAAGAAAAGAAGAAGACGACGACGACGACGCGACGACGACGGACGACGATTGAATGAGACGATTGAGAAGAAGAGAAGAAGAAGAGGAGAAGAAAGAAGAAGAAGAAAAACGCATAATAAATTAAAGAACGACAACTGACACCATACTTAAGCATCAACATCGGCGAGAACAGACAGAAATCCACTGTATTCACAGCTGCTTTAAACCTACAGAAGTTACCTTTATCGCTCATGTGTGCTGCGTTTCTTTGCTGCGTGCTTGTTGCTTGCGTGTTGTTCCACTACGTTTACACAAAAACTACAGAAACCTATTTTAAAGAAATCTGGTGAAATCTCTCTCTCTCTCTCACTCTCTCTCATCTCTCCTATATCTCTTCTCTCGCTATCTCTCTATCTCTCTTATCTCTCTATATCTATCTACGTTTGTTGTGGTGTGAATGTGTGTGAGTGTGTGTGCGTTGATGTGGTGTGGGTGTGTGTGTGTGGGTGTGTGTATTGTATGGGTGTGTGTGTGTGTTGTGTGTGGGTGGCGTGCACTGTGCGCGCGCGCTTGCATGCCGCGCGTGGTGTGAGTGTGTGATGTGTCGAATGGTGCGATCGCGAGTGCGTATGTGATGTGCGTAAGTGCATGAGTAGCGGGTTGTTTGTGTGTGTGTGTGTGTGTGTGTGTGTGTGTGTGGTGTCGTGGTGTGTGTGTAGTGTGTGTGTGTGTGTGTGGTGTTGCGTTGCGTGCGTGCGTGGCGTGCGTGAGTGCGTGCGTGCGCGTGCGGGGGTGGTGTGTGGGTAGTGTGTGTGTGTGTGTGTGTGTTGTGTGTGTGTGTGGTGTAAGTGTGTGGGTGTGTGTGTGTGTGTGTGTGTGTGTGTGTGTGTGTACCAGGGCGCCATGTGTGTTATGTGTGTGTGTGTGTGTATGTGTTGTAGTGTGGTGTGGTGGTGTGTGTGTGTGGTGTGTGTGTGGTCGGACAGGAGAGAGAGAAAGAAAGAGAGAGAGAGAGAGAGGAACGAGAGAGAGAGAGAGATGGGGGGGGGGGGCGGGGGGATTCAACAGACGGGGACTGAATGATTAACAATTTGGGTGTGCGGTTCCTTTGTTGCCCCTCAGAAAAGCACGTAAAGATGTAGTATGTAAATACCCAAGACCAGATCACGGGGTTGGGAAAGGAATATACAGTCCCCATATGACCAGCTGCAATAATAACGACGGCAACAAAATCAAACTCACCATTCTCACCCTCAAACGTTGGCCTTATTGTTTTTGGAAATCTGCCACACTACAATTAAGCAAACAACTCTCTTTCTCTCTATCCCTATGGGTGTGGTGTGTGTGTTGTTGTGTGTGTGTGTAGGTGTGTGTGTGTGTGGGTCGTGTGTGTGTGGTGTGTACTCTCTCTCTCTCGATCTATGTTTGTGTGGCGCATGTGTGTGTGGGGTGTGTGGTGTGTGTGTGTGTGTGTGTGTGGGGTGGTGTGAGGGTGCGTGCGCCGCGCGCGCGCCGAATGTGTGTGTGTGTGTGTGGTTGCGTGTGTTGTGTGTATGTGGGTGTGAGATATTCTCTCTCTATATATCTCTATCTTCTCCTTCTCTCTCTCTATCTCCCTCTCTCTTAGGTGGCTTCTGTGTGTGGTGTGTGTGGGTGTGTGTGTGTGTGTGTGTGTTGTGCTGGTGGTAGTGCCTGTGTGTGTGTGTGCGTCTCATCATTGGTCCTAATTGACCTTTTTCAGAGGTCGTTCCGCCTTGGTCTTACTTTTAAATCTATGAGAGACGGGAATGGAAGGAACGGGCGGAGGAGGAGGGGGGGGGGGGAGGAAAGGGGAAAGGAGACCCAATGAGGACGGCCAGAGAGGAGAGAAGAGCGAGAGAGAGGAGAGAGAGACAGAGACAGACAGACAGACCGAAGACAGAAGACAGAGAAGCGGAGAGGAGAGGATGCGACGACAGACGGCCAGACAATACAGACAGACAGCGGGAGGACGGACAGAGTTACGTTAATGACCTCGAACGACAGGCAGGCCGACCAGAGGTCGAGGAGACGGAGGGAGTCGAGAATGTCAACAGTGTACGACGTACATAGTCCTATACGACGACAGTGAGGCACGTACACAACAGGGTCAGTGACAGGGGGGGAGGGTTCAAAGCGGATATAACATTGACATATCTGGCTGTTGTTGTCGTACCGTATGTTGTTGTCTGTCTGCTTCTCTCTCTCTCTCTCTCCTGATATCCGCTACGATAGCGAGTCTGCTTTATATCTCTCTCGGTTCTCGATCTCTCTCTCTCATCAGCTGGAGCAGTTTATATGCGTCTAGCTTTCTCTGAGTCTCTCTCTTTAGCTGTATCTCGGCTCTGTCGCTCTATAGCTAGCTCGTAGCTT
>JADBJO010028976.1:12500-19541 GCA_016801955.1 Conus betulinus | reverse complement strand
CAGATGGAGACAGAGACAGACAGATGGAGACAGAGACAGAGTGACAGAGAGAGAGAGAGAGAGAGATAGAGAGAGAGAGAGAGAGAGAGAGTGTGTGTGTGTGTGTGTGTGTGTGTGTGTGTGTGTGTGTGTGTGTGTGGTGTGTGTGTGTGAGACTTTGTGTGTGTGTGTGTGTGTGTGTGTGTGTGTGTGTGTGTGTGTGTGTGTGTGTGTGTGTGTGTGAGTGAGTGTTTGAGTGCGTGTGTAGTGCATGCGCGTACGTGCGTGTGTTCGAGTGAGCGTGTGGGTCGAGACGTCCGTGCGCGCGCTATCATAGGCACTGCTGTGAAAATGTACATTGTCCGTATAGTCAACACACATCATATCGTATCCTATCATAGACTCTGCTGTGAAAGTATATGTTATCAATAACATGGCGTATGGTTTCCTATCGCAGGCTCTGGTGTGAAAGTGCATATAGTCGATATAGTCTACAGATCATACAATATCTTAGGACAGGCTTTGCAGTGACAGGGTGTTTTGTCCATACAGTGGAGAGATCGTATCGAATCCTATCATACGCTCTGCTGTGAAAGTGTGCATTGTCCATGTAGTCTACAGATGATATTATATAATATTGTATAATATCATAGGCTCTTAAGTGGAAATGTATTATTGTCTATATAGTCGACAGATCATATGGTGTCCTATCATAGGTTCTGCTGTGAAAGTGTATACTGTCCATATAGTCGACAGATGATTTCATAAACTCTGCTATAAAAGTGTAAACATTATTGTGCATATAGTCTAGAGTTTGTATTGTATCCTATCACAGGTTCTACTATCAGGTAAGTGTGTGTCATATAGTCTACAGATCGTATTGCACCCTCTCACAGACAGATCATAGAGTATCCTAACATAGGCTCTGGTGTGAAAGCTTATATTGCGTTTATAATCTACAGATCATAGCATATCTTACTGTAGGCTCTGGTGTGAAAGTTTATATTGTGCTATAATCTACAGATCATATCATATCTTACTATAGGCTCTGGTGTGAAAGTGTATGTTGTCCATATAGTTTACAGATCACATGGTATCTGATCGTAGGCTGTGCAGTGAAAGCTTATATTGTCCATAAAGTCTACGGAACGTATCATATCATATTCTAGCTTCTACTGTGAAAGTTCATATTTTCCTTATGCGTTGTTGTCCGTCGAGACGACGAAGACCATCTTGGATCGGGGGTGAGTGCGTAGTTGACTGGTCAGGCCGATCTGCGCCCGGAAAGACCTATCACAGTACGGCCAGGGGATGGTGGCAGCAGTTGGAGATCTGTTGACACTGGTCTTCCTGATCGTCCTGCGCTGCTCAACTGCAGCAATTCTGTTGCTTTCACAGGTCTGAACCTTTGCAGACAACTGCTCGCCACCCGTCTCTGTCTTCTCTGTCCTTATAGTCGACAGTTCATGCCAGATCCTATCACAGACTCTACTGTGAACGTGCACATTGTCCCATATAGTCCACAGATCATATGGTATCCCATCATAGGCACTACTGTGAAAGTGTATATTGTCTGTGTAGTCTAGTGATCATCTCGTATCCTATCATAGGCTCTGATGTGAAAATGTATATTTTCCATATAGTCTGAACACGAAGTGTCCCAATCTCTGTTCCAGAGTTCCACTCAGTTTCCTCCGTTCACCTAAGGAAAAAACAAAAAAACAAACAAACAAACAAACAAAAACAGGTTTTTCCTCCATCAACGTCTGTGCCCAACCATCATGCTCGACAGGGTAAATCTGTTGTTATAAGGGCTTAGAAAACCTAAATGTAACAAAGAGAAATACGAAACTCCCTCAGAACAATGTGTGAACATAGTTGCGAAATGCTGAATTCTGGTGAACTGTAATGATCTCATTAAACAATCTTCCCATTTTTTTAGAAAACTTACTAATATTCAAACAAATGCGTCTTCCTTTTTGAAATAAAATTACAAAAGTTGAAAACAGACTTTGGTTTTAGATATTTTTAGGGGATGAATTTTTCACGAAGTTCATTATATTTTGGACATTCCATGATGCAATGAAATTCATCTCCAATTTCACCCATTTCACAGTTACGACAAATACGCAATTCTCTTGGAACATTATGGTGTCTTCCAATTTCAATTTGCAATTTATGGTTACTACATCTAAATTTAAATAAAGATATAACATAAATATCTGGTAAGGTAAAAATATAATGTTCTTTTCCAAAGACAGTCTTTACACTGTTATAGAATACACACTTGTTGCTGTTTTCAAGAGAACTGCGCCAACCACGAGCATAATTATTTTGACCACACACACACACACACACACACACATTTAGTGTAGAAAACGTCAAATGCACTTGAAATAAAACTCTCTGCAATACGTGTTTTTGAAAACGAAATCAGTCGGTATGACACAATTGGACTAGTGTTTTTCTTCTTTTTTTTTTCTTTTTTTGGCTCAGGCGAAAATCACCAACCAGCAGTGACGAAGTGTTCTCATTTGGATCAGTTTATTCAAGGAAGGTACAGAACTCTATTTTTGGTGACAACGCTCATGTCATTGCGCTTGGCAGCTTCTTTGACATCTTCAGCTTGCTTGTCCAGCCAATTTATTTTTATTTTTTCTGGGCATTTCGCTTCACCTGTCTGTCCTTCTCTATGTACACCTGGTTGTACACTGCTTGGTCTGAGGAGCAGTTGTGTCTATTCTGGTGGAACTCTTTCCTCTCTGCTATCGATGTTCATGCATCACTATTTCTTCAGGATTCCAGCAGTGGCTTCTTAATCCTAGGATCTCCTTTCCAACTGTTGCCATGGCATCCTTCATCTCCTCCCACCATTCTGTAGATCCTGGCATTGTTTCAGTTAGGACTGAATACCTGTTGCTCAGGGAAACTTGGAACCTACTTGTATCATATCTTTTTGATCAGTCTCTTTCTTCTGTTTTCTCTTCAGCTTGATCTGCAGCTTTGCCATCATCAAATAATGTCACTGCACACGTCTGCTCCATGGTACATGCATTCATCTTGCAGACATGGGGTTCTCCACCTTGGCCCAATCGCGATGTGATCTATCTGAGTCTGAGTCCTGTGATCATTGATATCCATGTGATCTTGTAAATATCATGATGCTGGAATAGTGACGACCCAATTTTCATGTTGTTCATTGTGCAGAACTGCAGAAAGCCATCACCATTTCAGTTCTCTTGCCGTGCCAATGTGAATCAAGGACATGCTCAAAGCCGGACCAATCCTCCCCAATCTGTGCATTCAAGTCGCGCATGATCACGAAGATATCATGGCGTGATACTTTTCCATCCAAGTCTTGCAGCTGCTGATTGAAGGTGTGTTTGTCTGCATCATCGTGGTCATTGGTTGGGGCGTAGCACTGGATGATGGTGACCGTGGCGTGTGACGTGATGAATCGTGCTGTCAAAAGGCGTTCGTTCACTGGTGTCCCTTTCTCCAGTGTACTGTCTGCTTCGTCTGTTAAGTATAAGAGCTGTGTCGTCACGGTGGATGTTGTCCTGATGACCTGAAAACAGGATGATCATGTCTTTTAGATACAAGTTTCACTGACTCTGTCCAACGAGCTTCGCTAAGATCTAAGATGTTGACTCTGTAGGCCTTCTTCTTTGATGGCTTGTGCCAACTTGATAACTGCAATAAGGTTCTTTGCTAGACAGCTCAAAGAAAAAATGTCAGGAACAAAATTCCGACCTTTTTTCCATCTATGTTGACCTGACCAAGGCCTTCAATTTTGTTAATAGGGAGGGCCTGTAGAGATCATGGCCAAATGTGGATGCCCGCCAAATGTATTCCTGTGGTGTGGCAATTTCATGATGGAATGCATGCCTGAATCCATGATAGCAGAGATACACTCACCCTTTTTTTCTGTTACAAATGGTGTAAAGCAAGGCTGTGTTTTGGCACCCACTCTGTTCGGCATCGTGTTCTGTGCAATGCTGACTGATTTCTTCAGAGAAGGAGGCATCATCAATATCAGATCAGAACAGATGGAAATCTGTTTAACCTCAAAAGGCTTCAGGCAAAATCTAGGGATATGGCAGACGTACGTCATCAGGGACTTTCTGTTTGCCATGACTGCGCTCTCAGTACTGGCTCAGAAAAACTGACATACAATCCCGCATCCATAGTTTTCCACAGCATGCGTCAACTTCAGTCTCACCATAAATACAAAGAAGACAGAAGTTCCGCATCGACGTACGCCAGGCAGACCCTACAATAAGCCTACCATCACAGTCAATGGTGTGAGAGTCGCTGCGTTGAGTAAATTCACATACCTCGGCAGCACACCTCCCAGAACGTCACCATCGACAATGAAGTGACATCAGAGTTGCGAAAGCATGTGCAATCTTTGGCAGACTATACACCAGTATTTGAAATAGTAGAGACCAAGCTAAAGGTTCACAGAGCATTTGTTCTCCCCACACTCCTCTACCTGTGTGAAACGTGGACAGTGTACCAATGGCATGGCAGACAGCTGAATCATTTCCACACAACCTGTCTTAGATGATTGTTTAGCATATGGCAAACACTACAAAATCAAACATGTATTGGTGCTTGACAAAAACAGACCTACCAAGCATCCAAATGATCCTGGTGCTGTTTCAGCTTTGATGGGCAGGTCATATAACTGGTACCACAGACCACGGCTACCTAAGATACTCTTCTACATGGAGCTCCAACAAGAAAAGCATTCATATGGAGGTCACAAGAAACGCTTCAAAGACACACTCAAACATACTTGAAAGTTGTTAACATCATCAACCGTGACACATGGGGACAAACTGTCATAGATCGGGCTAAATGGCACAGCTCTATCCACGAAGGCGCTAATTAATGTGAAGAAAGGAGGACAGGTGCAGCTCAACAAAAGAGGCAGGCAAGGAAAGCCCACGCCAGCAATCAACAGCAGGTTTGTCACATTTCCTGTCCAAGCTGTCACTGCATATTCCCTGCACCCTGCCTTGATCAGCCACCTGCGTATCCACAAATCATCTCACGCTCCTCAGGACCAAGGTGAAGTGGTTCTCGTTGGCTCGACGGACGAACAACACGGTAATAAATGCTATCTGGACTTGAAATATAAAATTTCAGTTCACAAAATCGAAAGTTATAAAAGCTACTTGAACTTCCATTCCAATGGTTGCTTAGTTGTTGGCTTGTGCACGGTTTTGCATTAATATATTGTTTTATATATATATATATATATATATATATATATATATATATATATATATATATTATATATATATATATATATATATATAACAATTATTGGTATATTACAGATTGGATGAAGACAGCCACCGTAAAGCCCAGAACTGCTGCTGATCCAGTGAACATCAGTAGCATCTGTCCAGGTGTGGACTATCTCATCAATCAGAACTACACACAGCACATGTTCCTGCAGGTCAATGTGTCAGACTGTGAGAACAATCTACCACAGTACACAGCACACCAGGGAGTGGTGTATGGGGTGTGTGGAGACTCCACCACTTTCTGTAAAATGGCTGTGCAGAGAATGCTTGTGCTCTCTACGTGTTCATATCATACGTTTAGAATATGTATGTGATTCTGGTCAGTGGGAAACACGTGCAGACTGCAGCTTGCGGAATTGTGGATTTTGCGTTTCCTGTGACCGCCATTCTGTTGAAGAAATGGTTTTTGACATTGACAGATACAAATATTTGTATTTGTTTAGCAGGAACAACCCTATGCTCAACATGAATATCACATCCATAGACGCATCTGATTTCATCGTGATATGTATTATGGAATACGCTGGGTTTGTTGTGATCCCACAACTTTTGCCCCCACAAAGTCAAATCATACAACATAAACTGAAAGTAGCAACTAATTGTACTGTGGTAGTTAGTCCTCGACAGTCATATGCCTTGTCTAGAGGGTCAGGCTGTGAAGACACTGAGATCGTTTACAGATACGCAAACACAACCAATCTCCAGACTACTCAAATAGATTTAGCATTTAAGATCGTTTCTGTTTCCTTTGTGTCCTACTTTAAAATCGTTTATCGCCGTAGTCATTGTGGAAGTGGTCATCTTAAGTTCTATTTTTCTGTTATATCTGAAAGTGATGGACCGGAAAAGCTATCCAGTGGTTTGTTCAATTGTTTCTGTTGGTGATTACACTAAATACCAGGATCATCTGCACTGTAATCTGAAGGTAGAGTGTGAAGACGGACGGGATGAAACAGAACACTGTCCATTCAGCAGTCCAGGCTGTCAGGGCTTGGTGGCTTCACGTAACAAATGTTATGCATGCATAAAAGCAGATATACGAAATTCTATACGTCTATCGCAGTATGAATGTCAGGAGAGAGGGTGGGAAGCTCGCTTCTATAAAAACTGAAAGGGAAAAGGAGAAGTCTTTTTCATTTCTTTAAACATTTTCAAAGTTTGTTGTGGTTATTGGGTTGACATCAGGATGGGTCACTCAGCCTTTTATGTACAGCAAATTAAGTTTATGGTCTGACAACACTGTGGTCTATTACATTGGCCATTTCATTATCATAGAAATTTTAAATACAAGCTATCGAGGTATGTCAAACATTACAGTCTTTTCTTAATGTATGTTACTCCAATGATAGTTATGGTTGATACAGTTCTGTGTGAAATCAAATCGCAAATTATCAGTATATTTTCCCTCGTATTGTATTGGCTGGGTTATTTGCGACTTCGTTTATCTCTAGAAATTCTCGACAGGTTTTATATGTAACTGCAAGTGGTCATTTCATTCATCAATTTTTGTTGTACAACTACAATGCTTATTCTGAAAAACAGCGACCTTACAGTCTCGAATAATGGTAGACACGATCAATACTACAGTGTTTATTCCCAGTAAGATTGCCGACTTCATGTTTGACTGTGATAATGATATCACGACAGTGCATTTCACTCTGGTATGTGACTTTATAGAAGACTGTCCAGACACTAGTGATGAGTCATTCTGTGAACATCCCACATGTCCAGGCTTTCTGTGTTT
>JADBJO010028976.1:5000-7500 GCA_016801955.1 Conus betulinus | reverse complement strand
ACTTTTTGTCGTTGTTGTTGTTGTTGTTGTTGTTTGTTTGGTTGGTTGGTTGGTTGTTTTTTTTTTTTTTTTTTTTTTTTTTTTAGAGACTGAATTTTGCAATACCTGCAGTTTGAAACATCTTTTCACATGATTCTACATGAAGCCGAAAATATTTAAAGTTTTTTTTGCTGTTAAGAATGGGACAGACCACAGTTTTGATATATCCTTTAACACAATACACAATGGGTTTTCCGTCTACCCTACCCTTGTTTAAACAGTTATAAAATATTTTGTGTTGCTTTGGATCTATGGTTGCGGAAGAACACACATAAAAATCCTTTCGAGAGCAAACTATTTCTAATAATGTTTTGTGGCATGAATGTATAGAAAAGACAACCTATTTTTGCTTCCAATCACAAGCACCTATCTGCCAAGCACATGGTTGTCACCCAAAACTAGGCCAATTGTATGGGGGCTATTTCTCAGGACACAACCTAGTATCCATTGCACAAATGGTTGTGGTCCGAAACTTTACTGTGACCTGCATCCTAGCACCCAGGCCACAGCCAACTAGCCACTGGACAGATGGTTGTGGCCTGAAACATTGCTGTGGTTTGCTTCATGGTGTCCTGGCTACAACAGGGTAGCCTGCCGTCATTGTTCGTGATCCAAAACGTGGCCCCTTGTCCATGATTTTTTTTTTTTTCATGATATAACCATATTATTTTTGAATTTCAAATTTTGACACTGTGCAAAAGACCATTATTTTTCTCGATTAGGATACTTAAAGATAATATTGTGTGTATGACTTACAGAAAAGTTGGAAGTATGCAAGCAAAAGGAGGTGTTTTTCTTTTCTGCAAACAAGAAAAACTTAAATTGTGATTTAAAAAAAAAATCATTCAGAGATACATGGTTGTGGTTTTGATGTTTTGTGTTCTACGAAAAGTTGGAAGAAGCGCCGACCCTTTCTCCACATTTAGCTTGCATGTTGTGGTCTGTTCAGCTTCTAGGATATCTGGGGTGGCATATGTTTTGTGTTTTCCTTCTATACGATGATAAAACTGTCAGAACTGAGACAGTGTTGTGTCATAATTAAGTGATACACAACATTGTTGCCTTTTAGTTTCTCTTGCTTCCTTGGCTACTCTTTTGAATTGTTAGGGTTTTTTTTTTTTTTTTTTTTTTTAAATGCACGCCACGTTTTTTGATAGCTGGATCAGGGCAAGGTTTTCTTCTTCTCTCTCTCCCAAATTCCCACAGCCTGCGTTTCTCTTTCCAAGCTGTTTTGGTGTCTATTTTTTCTACCAAAGTGTTTGATCTATTGCTTCTTTCGCATCATCTGCTCCTCAACGTCCCACTGATATTTCCTTCATTGTTGTCGTATTGAAAAAGGGTTCTTCTGTTCCGTTTGTTCTATTCTAGACAGTTTCTGTGCAAGCGGCAGGGAAATGATCACTTCCATGATATAGAAGTGCGTCTGCTGCCATGCTTGCTGTAAACTTTGGTCCAAGGAGGGCGATGACAATGACACTGTCATGATCACTCTGCTGCCCTGCAGGGGATGATGCTACCAATGCCATGAGAAGTACTTCATCCAACATCTCTTCCAGTGAACCTCCTTTAGGATTGATACTATGCTGATCCCCATCACCAACCATCACCACCCCCACCCCACCCCCACACACACTAAAAACTGAAGAAATCGGCTCACATAAAAATGCTGGGCGTCATTGTTGACAAAGACGTATCTTGGACTAACCACATCACGTTCCAAGTTAAAGTATTTTCAAAGAAAAAAAATATTTCAGTTAGCTAAAATTTAAAACTGAGGACTATAAGCAACTCAAAATTTCAACTTTCCACAAATAAGTATATCTTCAATGGGCTATATGGATGCATAATGTTATGAATGGAGATCTCCTGAAAAGTCTAGAGATTGTTTCAAAATTAATTGTCACAGACATAAACGTCTAATATGGTATGAATGGTGATCTCCTGAAAATATATAAATAAAATTATATATAAATTTGTGTGTGTGTGTGTGTGTGTGTGTGTGTGTGTGTGTGTGTGTGTGTTTGTACGTGTGTGTGTGTGTGTGTGTGTGTGTGTGTGTGTGTGTGTGTGTGTGTGTGTGTGTGTGTGTGTGTACAATACGTGCATATGTGTTGGCGTGCATAATGCACAATTCCGCACATCCATAGAGGTGAGTGATGATAGTGAAAGGCGTGAATGTTTACAATTCCCTAGTCTTCGTTCAGTGTGTACACATTTCATCTTATTGTCTTTATTTGGACCTGCTTGCATATCATTTTAATTTTCAACTACTCAGTTTGACTTTTTTTTGCAGATAGCTTGGTGAGGGAAAACTAGATTTGACTTATTCAGTGTGTCTTCTCAAAACACAGATTTGATTTGACTTGACACACAGACACGCACGCACGCACGCACCCTCCCCACTCCAAACACACACACACACACACACACACACACACACACACACACACACACACACACA
>JADBJO010028975.1:0-15000 GCA_016801955.1 Conus betulinus | reverse complement strand
TCTTCTTTCTTCACCCCATTCCTTCCCTCCTTCCTTCCTGTGCTTCGTTCTTCATTTTTTTTCATGTTTTTTTTCTTCGTATTTTTAACTTCCTGCTTTTTTTTTTTTTTTTTTTTTTTTTTTGTTTTTTGAGCAGGTGAAGCTGATTCCACTATCCAGTGTTCAACGGCTACAGATGTTCATGGATCAGCCGACATTACCTTTGACTTGGGGAGCAGACTAGAACAGGCAGAGGCTTATAGGTCTACTCTACCATTCGAAAAGATTTCAAGAGAGGTAACTTGATTTCGCGCGCCATGTGTGTGTGTGTGTGTGCGTGCGTGCGTAGTGCGTGGTGCGTATGAATGTGCGTGCGCGTGCGTGCGCACGCGCACGTGCGTGTTTGCGTTCGTGTGTGTGTGTGTGTGTTTTAGTCCGGGGGGACCACATCAAGCTATCGTTCAAGTTCGTCGGCTAGAAAACTGCATCATTTTTTTGTGAAAGGTACTTGGATAAAATAAGATTAAAATATTATAGGCTAGAACCACCGAACTTATCTAAATTAATCAGTAGAAAGCAAAAAAAAAAAAAAAAAAAAAAAAAAAAAAAAAATGGCGAATTATTAAGCCGAAAAGCGTCTTTTCAGCGACTGAATTCATCGCGAGTTATTTGCCCTTAACATGGCTGACGGGTGTCTTGTGCATAGGTGAGGTGAAATTTCTACGTATTTAGAACAATTTCTGTCATTCGATGGAATACATTTATACGATCCTATCACTAGTGGACGGTCTTAGTAGGAGAAGAACATGTGATCACTCAAAAGCTTCTTGGTTTCGACTCGAAGCCAGAAAATGCACGGTACCACCATGCGGTTCCTTCTTCCTAAAAGGCTGGTTCACTCAAAAAAAACGAGTAGGTCACAGCGCGCAATAGCAAACGCAGATAGAGCAAGCACAGATGCGTTTTCAGAAGGGCAAAGCTACTGGTACAGTTTCACCAAGAAAGAACGTGAGACCACAACGACAGAAAAATGAAGGAGGAAGTTTCAACGTTTTGCCACCCATCTGCATTTTATACGAGAAGACCAAGTGGAAGTAGGCCTACAACACAGCCACAGGAATATGGTGTCCAGAAAAAAAAAAAACAACTTTACCAAGTAAGTATTTAAAACATTTTGTTATGACAGTAAGAACTATAAATTTGACGTGGTGGCACGCATCACATAGGCTAGTGAATGACAAACATGTCATGAGCAAACAAAATCGTACTGACATAAGACAGAACTTCAGTAAACAAGGGGATGTTGCTGATGCGGACTGACAAATTTATCACAGAGAGAGAGAGAGAGAGAGAGAGAAGGGTGGTCCTTGATCTCCAGTTTTACAAACCGCTTACAATTCTAACCTATCCCAACCACTCTCTACCACCACCCCCACTTCCCTTCCCTTCCTCACCCCCTCTGGCATCCCATTTCAAGTCAAGAACACTTTATTATCTCCATGACATGACGTGTGTGTGTGTGTGTGTGTGTGTGTGTGTGTGTGTGTGTGTGTGTGTGATATGTGTGTGTGTGTGTGTGTGTGTGTGTGTGGTGTGTTGTATGTGTGTGTGTGTGTGTGTGTGTGTGTGTGTGTGTGTGTGTGAAAGACTGAAGGGAGTGAGGAAGTGTGTCTCTGTCATTTGTTCTCATTTACACTTCCCCACCCTCTTCCCCATCCCTTCACCTAAAGACAAATTGGCATAAAAAAACAATGTGTGCTGTAGACTGTCAGCTGCTGTGCTGAGTAGCCACTGAATGTGTTTTACCATGGTCATTGAGTTTGTGAGAGTGTGCTAGTCTGATGGGTCCCAGTCTGACAAGTGACAAAGATATTGCTTTTTGCTTGTTGCTTAATTAATACATGTTTGTCCGTTATATTTAAAAAAAAAGAAAAAGAAAAAAAAATCAGTACAACTGTACCAAAATGCAATTTAAGACTTATTATTGTGTGTGCCACTAATTTATGTCAAAATGATAATACTAATGATAAATGATAATAATAAAAGTAATAATAATAATGATAAGCATTGATCATCAAGAACAAATATTACAATGCATTAATTCTGCATTTGAAAATCTATGGATGCAATGTGAATCAAGAAAAACAAAATTTTGGTCATTTGATGTATATTCTAGAAATGAAAGATGTGACCGACATAAGGACAATCAGCACAAATTTTAATGTCATGTTATGATTTACGTGCAGCATAGACCAAGTTTTTACTTTTGATGGGTGTGTGAATATGAAAATTTTACTTTAATTCATATGTGAGTGAGTGGGGTATTTGAATACATAGTTGTAGATATTCTGATTGGTTAAAACATGAGCAGTGTGTGTGTGTGTGTGTGTGTGTGTGTGTGTGTGTGTATGTGTGTGTCAGTATGCATTAAATGTAATCGGTTTATCTGATATTAACAGGGAGGCCCTTCAGCAAAAAGATTCTATGATGCTGTTGTCAGTCTTCAGAGAGATGATGTCCTCTGTGATATTCAGTACAGACCAGACTTGCTAGCTATGGAGGCAAAGTAAGTTCACTTACTCACCCCATTTTCATGCTTAAGACCTCTCTCTCTTGCATGCTTGCTGGGCAGCTGTGTGTGTGTGTGTGTGTGTGTGTGTGTGTGTGTGTGTGTGTGTGTGTGTGTGTGCCACTGTGTGTTTCTGTTGTTGTTCTTGTTTTTGTTGAGAAGTGTATGACAGGTGTCATTTTATCATATGTGTCACTGTGCACATGAGTGGTATACTCAAGAGACTGACAGATGCAGAAAGAAAATGTTCTTAGATCCCTGTTTGAAGAACAAATTATTAATTAAAAAAAGTAAGTTAGACCTACTTTCTCATTTGGGACTTTTTTTCTCTCATCTAACATCCTTTTTGTTCCTTACCTAATGTTTCATCAGTTTTCTTTCATATTCATTCATCCAGTCACCATTCTCCTCCTAGTCTTACATTCTTTTTGTACCTTCACTCTCAAGCTACTTTTTTTCGGTGGAAATTCACTACAGTGTGAATTGCGATCCTTTCTTTCATATTCATGGTATGCTAATCTCAGTCTACTTTCTTCCTTCCCCCATTTTACTTTGGTGCCAGTATTATTGCCTTTTTAGAGTTATCAGTTGCTGTGATGGTTTTCGTTATTGTATTTTTTAAGTGATGATGATAATGGGGATGATGATGGTGACTGCAGTTATGTTGTTACTACTTATTTTGTTTCAAGAATTCACCAGTATATATTTTGTTCTATTATTCTTCCTCCCTGTTCTCTCTGTCACCTCCCTCTTCTTTTGTCCCCTCCCCTCCCTTCCTCTCCTCTCTGAGCCTCTTGTCTTAAGTTTAATATCAATCTTCATTGCTCTCACAGGTATCACCTCTCCTTCTACAGAAGTCTGATGCATACAAAATCCAAGGGAGCAGTGAAGGCCAAAACAACTGATTCAGTGATTGTGATGGTTCATCCAAGTCAACATCTACCCTGTGTTCACCTTGCCCTTGCAGAAATCATTTTAAGAATCATTCTGTATAAATATTATAGTGGACAGTCATCTAAAGTGACAACAAAAATAGAATGTGAACGTAATTCAGTTAATATTTGTGCTATGCTTGACTTGAGCTGTATAGAATGTTGGCTGATTTCAATGGAAATATATATGCAGTGCACATAAGGACTGCATCAGTTCAGTTAAGGTTAAAAAATTGCAACAGTTCAGTTAAAGGACATATTTCTTCTCTCAGAATCAGGTAAGTTGAAAACTATTTTTCATGTTCTTTCTTTGAACTTAATTACTTTCTTACCTGAGGTGTCTGAAAGTTAGTTTGGAGTATGTCGTATAACTTTTTTTCAGATCTTGCTTGTTTATAAAATACTTATCTTTCTGACTTAAGTATCACTTTTAAATACATATTTCTCACAAACTAGATCAAGTTCAAAGTTCTAGTATGTCAAAAGGTAGTACATTACTGACCTGCTTTCCAAATCAATCAAAAAATTTCAAAGCAGGGTAGCAAGCTGGCACTTATTTTTCTAGGCTTTTTTTTTGGTGGTGTGGCCCCCGGACTAGTGAGAGTTGCAGGTCATATGAATGTCAGGAATGTTTTTGTGAGAGTAGAGGATCAGCTACAAGACTCTTGATATTAGATATTGTTCCAATTGCAAACAATGGCATGAGAGAGAGAGAGAGAGAGAGAGAGAGAGAGAGAGAGAGAGAGAGAGAGAGAGATCTTGCTTTGCTTTGGTTATTTAACATCCTTTAAAAAGCAACAAGCACACACAAGACACAGAGAGAGACTAGAGAGAGAGAGAGAGAGAGAGCGAGAGAGAGAAAGAGAGAGAGAGAGAGAAACAAAAAAAACACCACATAACCGAACCCAAAACTTTAAAAGAAACACTAAATAAGCAACTAAGACCAAGATGAAGAAAATAACATGTAGACGTTAAAGTAAATGTCCAGTTGGGTTCTTAATCAGTCCGTGTGTGTGTGTGTCAGTGTGAGTGTGTGTGTGTGTGTGTGTGTGTGCAAGTTTGTGAAAAGTGATCTTGAATCTTTTTTTCTGTCTTACTGGCTGTGTGTGTGTGTGTGTGTGTGTGTGTGTGTGTGTGTGTGTGTGTGTGTGTGTGTTGGATTTGCTTTGATTATTTATTTACTTTCACACGCACATGGCTCTTTGACTTTGAGAGACTAAACAGTACTTTGATATTACCAGTTGAAATAAACTGCAATTCAGTGGGGTGTGAAGAAACAACAACAACAAAGAAAAAAAAAGCAAAACAGAACAAAGTAAACCAAGAAAGGCAAATAAAACAAAAGTAAATCAAGCCAATTAAAAACAAAAAAAGCAATAGGAAAGGAAGCGTCCTCCCAACCCCCCCAATCCCCCCTTCCCTGCACTCACCAACCCTTACACGCATCTTACCTCTCCCTATCATGTACCTATAGAGCACCTGTTGCTATGCCACGGGATCACCACTGACCGCACTGGTCAAGAGAACACCTGCCACACCAAGGAAGGCTACACATCTCCCGGGATCCAGGATCATCAGCTGACCTTGACGATTCTCAATGCCTCATGGAAAGACGGTGGCCATTACACCTTCTGTATGCACACTGATTTTGAGGAGGAACCTACCTGTAAGACGTGCACTGTCATGGTCGTTGAGGTGAACAAAGGTGAGTGAGTATGACGAGCTTCCTTTTTGATGAGCTTCCTTTTTTTGAGTATTTTTTCTTCCTCTGATACGTCTGACTCGTTTTTTTTTTTTTTTTCTTTTAATGATTTGTTATCCCTTTGTTTCACTCTGTCTTTCTTTCATACCTTATCTACGTGTCTTTCTTCTTGTTGTTTTTGTTCTATTCCTTCTTTAGATCTTTTTTTTTTTTTTCTTTTCTTTCTTTCTTTTGTTATTTGTTTGGTTAAGCTTTATACGTTCCTCTCTGCATTCCATCCGTTCTTTTCATTCCTGTCCCTGCTCCCTCTATTTGTTGTCATTTAGTTGGTTGCTGATTGGTTGGTTTTACTGTTTTGCTTTTTTTTTTTGTGTGTATATTTTGATTTTTCTTTTTCTTTTTTTTTTTTTGTTTTGTTGTCCCTTTTCCCTCTACCTCTTTCTTATAGTCTGACTTTCTTTTATTTATTTATTTTTTTTTTTTTTTTTCTGTCTTTACATTTTTCTGGTGTGTTTCTGTCACATCTTCTATTCGACTGTCAGTGGCATTTTTCCTACACCACTTTCTTACATACAGCCAGTCTAGTTTCTGATGTAATGCGAACCTACCATCTTCTATCCGGCGAGTCCTCCTCTGCACCACATAGATGGTAGGGGGAGGGCTGGTGGTTCTGTCAGTTTTCCTCTCTTTTCTGTCTATTTTTCATTCTTCTCTCTCTCTCTCTGTCTCTGTTACTCTATCTGTCTGTCTATCTGTCTCCATCTCTCTCGCCCTCATATTCTCTTTTTTTTTTCCCTTTTTTACTTTCGTTTTTTACTTCATCTTTCACACTCTGTCGTCATGCACATTTTGTGGATTTCCTTTCTTCTTTTTTCCTCCTTTTCTGTCTGTTTTTCATTTTTTGTCTATCTCTTTGTATTTCTCCATTTTTTTTCTGGATTTCCCCCCCCATTTTTCTTTTAATGATTTGGAGTGTGTGTGTGTGTGTGTGTGTGTGTGTGTGTGTGTGTGTGTGTGTGTGTGTGTGAGATTCTGAAATGACTTAGTTTTAATCTTCTTTCGTAATTTCTTTCTTTCTTTCTTTCTGTTTGCTTTTTTTCCTTTGTTTCTTTCTATTGGTACTCTCTATTTTGTTCTTCCATTTTTTTTTTTTTTCAAATTGTCTGTCTGCCTTAGCTGTTTACCCCTCCCTTCTCTCTTCGCCCCATTCCTTCCCTCCTTCCTTTCTGTGCTTCATTCTTGATTTCTTTTCAATGTTTTTTTTTTTTCATATTTTTAAACTTCCTGCTTTTTTTTTTTTGTTGGTGTTCCGCAGGTGAAGCTGATTCCTCCATACAGTGTTCAACGGCCACAGATGTTCGTGGATCAGCCAACATTACCTTTGACTTGGGAAGCAGACTGGAACAGGCAGAGGCTTATATTGTTATCGTTCGAAAAGATTTCATGAGAGGTAAATTAGTTTCGTGCGCCATGTATGTATATATGTGTGTGTGTGTGTGTGTGTGTGTGTGTGTGTGTGTGTGTGTGAGAGTGTGTGTGTGTGTGTGTGTGTGTGTGTGTGTGTGTGTGTGTGTGTGTGTGTGTGTGTGTGAGTGAGTGAGTGTGTGTTTTGTGTGAGTGTGTGTGTGTGTGTGTGTGTGTGTGTGTGTGTGTGTGTGTGTGAATGCGTGGGTGCGTGCGAGCGTGTGTGTGTGCGTATGTGCGTGCTTGCATGCATGCGTGTGTGTGTGAGTGAGTGACAGGCCATATAGAATGTCAGGAATGTTTTTGTGAGAGTAAAAGATAAGCTACAAGACTCTTGATATTAGATATTGTTCCAGTTGCAAACCATGAGACAGAGAGAGAGAGAGAGAGATCTTGCTTTGCTCTGGTTATTTAACATCCTTTAACAAAACACACACAGACAGAGAGAGAGAGAGAGAAAAAGAGGCAGACTTTTACAACTATTTGACTTTTAGACGTGTACTTGAACAGCAATTTAGTATGTGTGTTTGTATGTGCTTCCACACATGCACATGGACGCGCGCACATGCTTGTGTGTGTGTTTATTTGTGTGTGTTGTTGTTGTCGTTGTCATTGTCATTGTTGTTATGCTGTCGTTGTTGTTGTGTGTGTGCGCATGTGTGAAAAGTGATCTTGAATTTTTTTTCTGTCTCATTGGCTTGTGTGTGTGTGTGTGTGTGTGTGTGTGTGTGTGTGTGTGTGTGTGTGTGTTAGATTTGCTCTGATTATTTATATACTTTCATACGCACACGCCTTTTGGAGAGGCTGTACAATTCTTTGATATTACCAGTTGAAATAAACTGCAACTCAGTGGGTGTAAAGAAAGAACAACAAGGAAGAGAAGGAAAAAAAAGGCAAAAACAAAACAAAGTAAACCAAGGAACGGCAAACAAAACAAAAGCAAAACAAGTCAATCAAAGCCAAAATAAAGCAATACGAAAGGAAACGCCTTCTCACCCCCCCACCCCCCCCCCACCCCCCAACCCCCCCCCCCCTCCCTTTTCCCGCACTCACCACCCTCACGCGCACCTTACTCTCCCTATCATGTACAGAGCACCTGTTGCTATGCCACTGGAGCATCACTGACCGCACCGGTCAAGAGAATGCCTGCCACGCCAAGGAAGGCTACACATCTCCAGGGATCCAGGATCATCGGCTGACCTTGACGATTCTCAATGCCTCGTGGAAAGACAGTGGGCATTACACCTTTTGTGTGTACACTGATTTTGAGGAGGAACTCACCTGTAAGACGTACACTGTCGCGGTCGTTGAGGTGAACAAAGGTGAGTGAGTATGACGAGCTTCCTTTTTTTGAAATTTTTTTTTCTTCCTTTGATTCGTCTGTCTCAGGCTTTTTTCTTTTAATGATTTGTTATCCCTTTGTTTCACTCTGTCTTTTTTTTTTCATACCTTATCTACGTGTCTTTCTTCTTGTTGTTATGGTTTCATTCCTTCTTTAGATCCTTTTTTCTCCTTTTCTTTCTTTCTTTCTGTTCCTTTCTTTTGTTCAGCTTTGTACGTTCTCTCTCTGTGTATTCCGTCCATTCCTTTCATTCCTGTCCATGCTCCCTCTTTTTTTGTTGTCATTTGATTGATTGGTTGGTGGGTTGGTTGGTTTTGCTGTTTTGCTTGTTTTTTTTATATTTTGATATTTTTTTTTGTTTCTTTTTGTTATTCCTTTTTTTTTCTTCTGTCTCTTTCTTACAGTCTAACTTTCTTAAATTTTTTCTTTGTTTCTATCTCTACATTTTTCTGGTGTGTTCTGTCTCATCTTCTATCCCACTGTCAATGGCATTTTTCCTACTACTCCGCTTTTTTTACACACAGCGAGTTCCAGTCTCCGATGTAATACGAATCCACCATCTTCTATCTAGTGGAAGTCCCCCCTACCCTGCACCACATGGAGGGGAGGGGGAGGGCTGATGGTTCTGTCAGTTTTCCTCCCTTTTCTCTCTGTTTTTCATTCTTTCCATGTGTGTGTGTGTGTGTGTGTGTGTGTGTGTGTGTGTCTCTCTTTTATATTTTTTTACTTCTTCATTTTTGTTTTTTACTTTGTCTTTTAAACTATGTCCTCGTACACATTTTTTTTTTTAACTCTCTCTCCTTTTCTTTTTCTGTCTGTTTTCCATACTATTTTCCCATCATTTCTCTTTCTCTGTTCCTTTTTTACTTCATTTTTGTCCCTTTTTTCCTTTGATGATTTGGAGAGAGAGTGTGTGTGTGTGTGTGTGTGTGTGTGTGTGTGTGTGTGTGTGTGTGTCAGCGTGTTTGTGACCGTGTGCACTTTGTGTGTGTGTGTGTGTGTGTGTGTGTGTGTGTGTGTGTGTGTGTGTGTGAGCGTGTGTGTGTGTATTTGTGTCAGTGTGTATGAGTGCGTATGTGTACCACCAGTATCGTTCTTTCTCTATCACTCTCTCTCTTTCTCTCTCTCCATCTCTTTCTCTCTCTATGTCTGTCTCTGTCTCTCCCTCCCCCTCTCTCTCTCTCTCTCTCACTTTGTAATTACGTGCAATTCCTTCTGCTTGTTTTTTTTTCCTTCTTTTTTTTTTTTTCCTGTCCTCAATTTTTTTTTTTTTTTTTTTTGTGCAAAAGTTCTCTTGCACCAACTTCGATTTTATGTCATTGTGTGATGAATGTTGTCTCAGACACTGCCAGCTACACCAGCATCACCAGCAGCGCCATCGCTACAGCTGAACCAAATATGGTCGTCATAATTATCACCATTGCCATGGTCGTTCTGACGGTCGTCCTTGTTCATTAAACCTCGTCCTTCTTCTTCGTTGCTGGAAGTGGTGAGTGTTGTCTGTCTTCCCAGTCCATCCGCCGTGGGAAAGGTGGGGAAGGGAGTGGTGGGGACCAGTTGGGGTGGAAGGGACACCACTTATTTTGACTGAAGAGAGAAAGAGGTGGGGGGGGGGGGGGGGGGAAGAAGAGGGAGCGGAGCAGAGCAAGGGGGGAGGGGGGTGGGGATAGGGTGGGTTTGGGTAGCAAGGAGGGATGGGGGTGGGGGGGAGTGGGAGAGGAGAGGAGGAGGGGGGGGGGGGGGGGGGGGGGGGGAATCGTTTATTACAGATCGTCTTTCCAAGGTCTGACAGTTGAGTACATCATCGCTCTTAGCGCAGCCGACCATGCATCCGAGCTTTTTAAAGAAGCGTTCTTAGATTCGGAGATCGCCAAACAGTTCAAGAGCGGTCGAACAAAGACAACACACATTGTGAGGACCCTTGCCATGGGGACTGCAGAATGGACTGTTTGTGTTGAGGATTTGAGGACTGATGGAAGTCGGGGGGGGGGGGGGGGGGGGATTCTTTCCTGGGGTGGTGCGAGACTTACAAAATCGCCACTGAGCAGATAGCCAACTCCACATGCACAGAGTCAGCAACAGGGGAGACATTTTTGAGGTTGTTTTCAGGGCCTACTATCAAGTCTTGGTGTGCCATGGCAGAACTGCCTGTCCTTGGTTTGTGATAATACAAATCATGTGATCACTGGCAAGAACAAAGGTGTCATTGCATATGTTCGCATATATATTTCCAGTGTATTCTACATTTTCATAATTTGTAAAGATTTCTTGTGACACTTCAAAGAAAAGGTTATTTGAAGAAAAGTAAAGTTCACATAAATTGTGCGAACAATTTCATCGCATCGTGTTTGTTTGAAAAAAGTAAGTGTAGCGCTTGATTACTCTTAGCTCTCTGAAATTACACATTTCTGCCTCACAGAGCTTCAATCTTACTCATTGGTCTCTCTTAGGGGGTTGGCAGGTCTGTATTCCTCTTAGAGACTGTATTGCTCTCTAGACAACATACATGGCCTATTTCTATTCCTCTTAAAGACCTTATTGTTCGCTATGCATGTCTGCACTATTTCTATTCCTGGTAAATATCTTAATATTCACACTACCTGTACGGCCTTTCTCTGCCATTAAATTTAAACATCTCTGTCTGCAGCACTCCCGACGCTGCCTTCTTGGTGGGATCCAAGAAAGAACAAGAGACTGTGGAAGACAGTGGGAAGAGGATCATCAGTTCAGATAATGTCGGCGTCGACGGATGTGAGCCTTGTGATGTCACAGGGGTCCAGTGGACAGGAAGACGACACATGAGCGACATGCCATGAACTGTCCTGGGGAGGGGGGAGGGGAGGGGTGGTGGTGGTGGTCATTCTTTGATGGCGAAGTGAGGGACCTGATGCTGGCGAGCTGGAGACGTTTCAAGGAGAGGGGGCCAGCACTGGGAAGATCCTGTCGGCTGGCAATTACAGTTTACTCTGTAGTGTAGTGCCATAGAACTATCCGCCTCCATGTCAACATGAAGTTTGGGGTGGGGGTGGGGGTGGGGACAGAAAAAGGTGGGCAAGGATGGGGGGTGGGGGAGGGAGGGTGGAGGGATTTTTTGCTATGTCGGAAAACGGGGTGGTTTTTTAATTGAACATTAACCTGACCTGGATGAAGTGATTTATTGTGCCATGTCTTCTGCCAATGCCTGTGAAGATGAAGATGATCGGCTGGTCGTCTGATGTGATTTGTTTTTCGAGTTGGATAAGTCTGCATGGATCACTTGGAGCTGTATTAAGTATGATCTGACTCTGACATGCACATTCCAGCATGGCAGCAGACTAATATCATGAACATACATGTCAGCTTATTTATTATGTGGTCTTGGATCTCATATGAATTTCATCATACTTATCAGCTTATAGGTTTGAAAGTTGAAAGGATATGTTGTTGTTGTTATTGTTGTTGTTGTTGTTCTTGTCGTACCCTGGCTAAAAGACTCCTGGGATCATCCGAACAGCCGAAACACTTGAACACTATGGTACAAATGCATGAAATGGTTTCTTAAATCTGATATTCTTTTTTAAAAAGCGTTATTAATGAAAACATAAGTTCTATGATTTCATGACATGATCGCTTTTTTTAATCCACACATGCACACACACATGCACACACACACACATATATATATGGGTTATTGAACAGCAGAGCTGACCACTCAGACTGTTCCATATCTTTTGATCTCCCTTGCATCCTTGAATGGATCCTCTAGCATAGGCTCAAAGATTGTCCCATATATATTTATACTGTTGGCATAATGCTTTTAGTTTTCAGCAACTTTTTTCCTCTCCACACTTTCATTTTGTTCTGTTTACTACCCTTCGCTGGCAGCTTTGGGGGTGCTGTTGGATTCTTTTTTTTGAACCCTTGGTGGTGAGAACACCACACAGTTATGGACTGTGGTGTGTCTCTATTTGACATCAAGAGCACATACACAATCAGCTGCGTCTCTCTGATGAGTCCGATCCAGCAGACGAAAGGCCTAGAAGCAGGCAATACATATAGATCTGCCTTCGAGAGAGATTATGATGGTTCCTCAGGCAGCTAGTGAAGAGTTTCTCATAGTTTTGATATATTTCCCCCATTTTCTTCATCTTCATTTTTTTTTTTTTTTTTTCTGAAAGTTTAAATCTTTGCCAAGTCATTATTATAATGACTGAAGAATAGTTAGCTTGCACTTGTTTTCCCCACTTCTTAATTGTTCAGTATTATACATACACACACATGTGCATTCATTATGCCTGAGTTAAACGGTATGTAACCACTGTTACAATGCGGAATAATTTTACTCGAAGTATTTTCACACAAATTTCTATCTAATATACATCTTTTGTGATCACCCCTACCCGCCACATTCTATGTCAGTTTTAGCTTCATGTACGTTAATGCACAAATTGTGCCTTCTTCGAATGTTTTATCAGCTCTGTCTCAATGAAATTGTTTTGATTCATTGTTTTGAACTGACTGCATCTAGTATGAATGTTATTTAGTCTATGTTCTGCATTATCCTCATCCAGGTGACATTCAATGCTATCATGTGATATGGTTGATATTTAAATGTTTTTTTTTTCTACAGCGGACTCGGGGAACACCAATGATGACTTGACTCTCAGTCTGTCACCATTGCTGTCCCTGTCACTGTCTCTCTCTCCTGTAAATTATTTAGTTTCAAGTATGTGTGTGCACATGTTCAGCAGCATCATCATATGTTTTTTTTTTAAAACATTCATCTGTATGTCAATGCCTTGTTTGTTTATTTTTTGTTTAATATTGATGTTGGGGTGCACTGCTGGTATTCAGTATTAATAGAAGTATTGCCTGACCACTCTGTCTGCCTGCTTATCCGTTTGCCTGCTTGTCTGTCTGTCTCTTCTCGCTCGCTCTCTCTCTCTCTCTCTCTCTCTCGGTGCCTCTGAATGGCATAGTTTCCAGTGCATCTGTGCACACTGTACCGCGCATCAGTATCCAGGTGAAACGTTACACTTGAGAATTTCGAACTCTGGGGTGGGGGAAGGGGGGTGGGGGTGGGGGAGAAACACTCGTGGTTACGCATGAGAACAATGAACTGGGCCAAACGTGTTTGGAAGAAACGGGATGTACCCACAAGAACGTTCCAGATCACTTCAGAACCAGGCTCAGTCAGTAGGAGACCAGCCTACATCATCACCATTGCAGCGTATAATACTGCAGGACCAGTGTAACAGCTCATTCTTACCACCACCACCACCCCCTCCCCCCCCCTGGAACTTACCCCGAGGTAAGTCCGGGCTAGCCTGCTTTTACCCCAGGGGTCATTCCAGGGCTAGCTGGAACTTACCCCGCCTAGTTGGAACTGACCAGCAGTCATCTACATTGTACAAGGTACACAGGCACTCAGGGAGACACTAATTAGCTGTAAAAAATCTCTGATATACATTAAAGTGACCAATGGTCAGTGACACTGACCACCACTGGTTGTCTGCATTGCACAAGGTATACAAACACTCATGAGAACTGATTAAATGTAAAATAGTACGAAATATCTACGTCATACTGACCAGTGGTCGGTGGCACTGACCACCAGTCGTCTGCATTGTACAAGGTACACAGGTACTCGGGAGACGATAATTAGCTGTGAAACAGTTAAAATTTCCAATTTACGTCATAATGACCAGTAGTCAGTGGCACTGACCACAAGTAATCTACATTGCGCAAGGTACACAAGCACTCTGGAAACACTAATTAGTTGTGAAATAGTTAAAATCTCCAATGTATGTCATAATGTCCAGTAGTCAGTGGCACTGACCACTAGTAATTTACATTGTACAAAGTACACAAGCACTCGGGAAACACTAATTAGCTGTGAACTAGTTAAAATCTCCGATTTACGTCATAATGGTCAGTGGTCAGTGGCACTGACCACTAGTCATATGCATTATACAAGCTAAGGTACACAGGTACTCAAGAGACTCTAAATAGCTGTAAAATTGGAGGCAAACCAGGATGAAGCAACAACGGTACTTGGTCACAACGACACATGGTCTTTTGTCACAACTGGCTTGGTCACATTGGCACTTGGTCACATTGGCATGTAGCCATCTTTCTTTCCATGCAATGCATGCACGGCGTACTCACACACCCGATATTGACACATGCATGTAAGCTAGCGCGAGAAATGTTAATACGTATCTGTTAGTGAACCAGGGTGTGCGTGTGTGGAGTGGGGGGGGGGGGGGGGGGGGGGGGGGGGGGGGGGGGGGGGGGGGGGAAGTAGGAGGTCCATCTATTGAGAAGAGTCTAGAACTACACTTTGTCTAAACCAACTGACTGTATATAGGAAATAGGAGAGGGGGGTGTAAATATGCAGGCTAACCCAAATTTTTTTTTTAAAGGCGGTGTGTGCGTGTTGGGAAAAGGCAGAGGAAAACCCTGAATAACCCTCTCTTGTTTGAAGGGTGGGGTGGGGGGAGGAAGGATTCCAAATAGTCCTAGACTGACCCTTGTGGGGGGGGGGGGGGGGGGGGGGGCGATGTAAATCAAGGCTAGTCCACACTTAGGGGGGGGGGGGGTAAGTTCTAGCTAGTCCTAGAATGACCCCCGGGGGTAAAAGCAGACTAGCCCAGACTGACCCTGGGGTAAGTTCCAGAGGGGGTAAGAACGGCTGTTACACCAATAATACTCGCATACATACGCATGCATGCACGTGCTCGCGCCCACGCGAATGATTTCACCTAATCAACCATTCAAATGTAACATTCATCATTGAAGACTGTCATGTCTATTCAGTAAAATATACTCCTCAAGGTACTGTAATTGCTAAAGACATTATAAACATTAAACAATTTCATGCACTCACTCATCAAGCTTTTCTTCTTTTCGCTTTTGACCCCACCTCTGAAATGTGTTTTGCAAGCGATGCAATAATAATATTACTATCAGACGTTAAGATTTCAATTAGATCTTCGTCCCTGCTTTACTGCACTTAAACGATACATAATTT
>JADBJO010028974.1:0-19545 GCA_016801955.1 Conus betulinus | reverse complement strand
AAGGAATTGTGCTCAGATGTTTTCGGGGATGTTACTCAGCAGCGTTTGGGGATGTTAGGGATCTTACTCAAGGAATTGTGGAATGTTTATAAATCAAGACTGCAGCTGACTAATGAGAAACCAATCTGTCCTTGCTATTCTACAACATTCAACTAACACTGAACTGCACATATTACTAATGGCAGAAACAATGAAGAATATAGCAACATTATAATAATAACAATAACAATAGTAATAGAATAATAATGAAAAAAAAAATTCCATTACAAAATTACACAAACACAATCAGACACGTACGCGCGCGCGCGCTCACATGCACGCACATGCCCACACATACACTCTCGCACACGCACACACACATCCACACACACACCCACACACACCCCCACACCACACACACACACACACACACACACACACACACACACACACACACACACACACACACACACATTTTCATTAGCTAATATAGAGGCAAGCATAAAAGTTTTGGCAGACGGAGGAAGAGAGTTCACACAGATGGACAACCAAAAAATGCAAAACTAGATTTGAACAAATCAATGCGGACACGTGGTAAAATGTAATTATTTGAATCATATCGCATTGTTGCCATTTGGATAAAACTCAGCAAGATATGTTGGCGCCATATTTGCATGGACTTTAAACATTAGTACTGCCTTATTATAGGTCAGTTGGCTCTGCAGTGGTAACATCATTAGTTTTGCGAATTTGCTCGTGGTCGATAGAGACTTGTCGGGAAGAATCAGCTTAATTCCCGTCTATGCATAGAGTTGATCTTTTTTATGTGATTTTCACCGGCACCACTCCAGACAGTGGACGCATAGTTGATGTGAGAAAGGCAATGGGCTTCAAAAAATAATTCCGGATGTGTGGTTCAACATAATAACTGAGTTTATTGAGTAAAAACAAATTGCGAGTCAACTGTTTGCAAACATGATTTATATGTGATTGCCATTTAAAATTCTCATCGATGATCACGCCTAAGACACGGTGTCCGGTAACCTGCTCGATCAAGGTTTCACTCATTTTTAGGCTCAACATAAGATGCTGTCGTTGATGTTTCTGTCTCGATGCTAGGACCATACATTTTATTTTGTGCGGATTAAGGACCATTCGGTTTTGGTTGAGAGAGAGAGAGAGAGAGAGAGAGAGAGAGAGAGAGAGAGAGAGAGAGAGAGAGAGAGAGAGAGAGATCATTCACTCAGTGATATGAGGCTGGAAGTGAGATAGTGTGAGGTTGATAGGACAGTGTGAAATGTTAGAGAAACTTCCTTGTACACGTTCAGAAACATACCAGACAGAGGATAGGACGAGGCAGAATATAATATGACATTCTTTCAGTGTGTGTGTGTGTGTGTGTGTGTGTGTGTGTGTGTGTGTGTGTGTGTGTGTGTGTGTGTGTGTGTCTTTCAAGGTCTCTTGCTATTAATGCTTCTGTCTGTGTGAGGATTTTCATGGGGTTTTTTTCTTGTTTATGATTGTGGTCATGTTACAGCTCTCACCCTTTCTCTGTCTCAGTCTGTCTGTCTCTGTCTGTCTCTGCCCTGTCTGTCTGTGTCTGCCTGTCTGTCTCTCTTTGCGTGCAGTGTGTGTTTATGTGTTGCCTCAGTGTCTGTGTGTGTGTGTGTGTGTGGGGGGGGGGGGGGGGGGGGGGCGCGAGCGTGTGTGCACGTGCGTGTGTGTGCTAAGCGTGTGTGTGTGTTGTGTGTGTGTGTGTGTGTGTGTGTGTGTGTGTGTGTGTGTGTGTGTGTGTGTGTGTGTGTGTGTGTGTGTGTGTGTGTGTGTGTGTGTGTGTGTGTGTGTGTGTGTGTGAGAGAGAGAGAGAGAGAGAGAGAGAGAGAGAGAGAGAGAGACTTACTTAGGTCCATAGCTCAAGGGTGAGAATAGGCCATCGACAATACTCCGCCATTGCGCTCGCTTCTGGGCTGGACTATTTACTTAACTTTTCTCTCTAGCAGCCCAGAGAGAGAGAGAGAGAGAGAAGTTAAGTAAATATAAGTATACATTATGCTTGTGTGTATGCACACATTTTTTCAGTATGTGTTCCCGTATATGGTGTGTGTACTTGTCTCTAGATTTAACTCTGAAAGATTTCGTGCACAGCTTAGGGAGTCTATACATTCAAATCCAGATATATCTTTCAGCGATGTGAAAAAAATGTAAGCGCCAGATTCATTCTCCCTGAACATAACCCCGAAAGTCACTCTCCCTGAACACAGCCCTGGCGTCACTCTCCCTGAACAAAGCCCCAAAGTCACTCACTCTCCCTTAGCACAGACCCAGACTCATTCTCCCTGATCACAGCCCCAGAGTCACACTACCTGAACGCAGCCCTGAAAGTCCACTCTCCCCGAACATAGCCCCAGAGTCACTCTTTCTGAACATAGCCCAGAAAAGTCTCACCCTCCCTTAGCACAGCCCCAGAGTCACTCTTATTGAACATAGCCCCCAAAGTCAGACAAAACTGAACACAACCTGAATGTCCACTCTCCCCGAAGATAGCCCCGGAGTCACTCTTCGTGACCATAGCCCCGAAAGTCTCACTCTGAACACAGCCCCAGACTCGCTCATCCTTATCACAGCCCACAGTCATTCTCCCTGAGTATAGCCGCGAAAGTCACTCTCCCTGAACATACCCTGCCCTGAAAGTCACTCTCCCTGAACACAGCCCCAGACTCACTCTCCTGAATATAGCCCTGAAAGTTACTCTCCCTGAACATAGCCCCGAAAGTTACTCTCCCCTGAACATAGCCCGGAAAGTCACTGTCCCTGAACACAACCCCATACTCACTCTTCCTGAACATAGCCCCCAAAAGCTACTCTCCCTGAACATAGCCCCCGAAAGTCCACTCTCCCTGAACATAGCCCCTGAGTCACTCTCCCTGAACATAGACCCGAAAGTCACTGTCTCTGAACACACAGCCCCAGACTCACCACAGCCCAAGAATCTCTCTCGCTGAACACAGCCCCAGCGTCACATTCCCTGAACACAAACTCCAGAGTCACACTGCCTGAACAAAAGTTACTCTCCCTGAACATTGCCCCGGAAGTCAATCTCCCTGAACATAGCCCCAGAGTCACTCTCCCTGAACATAGTCATGAAAGTCACTCACTCTGAACACAGCACAGCCCCAAACACACTCTCCCTGAACACAGCCCCAGACTCACTCTTCCTGAACATAGCCCCGAAAATCGCTCTCCCTGAAAATTGCCCCGAAAGTCAATCTCTGAACATAGCCCCAGAGTCACTCTCCCTGAACAAAATCCCGAAAGTCACTCACTCTGAACACAGCCCCCAGACTCACTTTCCTGAATACAGCCTGGCCTCACTCTCCCTGAACAATGCCCCGAAAGTCACGCACTCTGAACACAGCCCCAGACTTACTCACAAGTTCACATGTTGTTTGATTTGTCCATGAAGGAAAATCATTTTGTGGTGACACATTGCAATATCAAATGATAAAAATACAATGGAAATGAATGATAACGAAATGGGCTACATTACAATGATTTGAATAACAGAAAGATTTTCCTTTGCATCCCCCTTCCCCACCCCCTCATATTTACACACGTCGGAAAATGGTTCCGTTAAAACCCTACTGATTCTCTCAACATTGTTCAAAGTTTGATATCTAAATGATAGAACACAATAAAATCAAATCAAATTAATAATCTTAAAATTAAACATCATAGTATAATAAAATCAAATCAAATTAATGAGCTTAGAATTACACTAACGTCAACACATACCACTTATTTACTTATCTATGCATCACAAAACATCTTGTACACACACACACACACACACACACACACACACACACACACACACACACACACACACATACACACACACACACACGCGTGCGCGCGCGCGCGCATGCACGCAGACCTACAAACGCATGCACACACCCATCCACACACCCACAGACACACATGCACACTCTCCACACACACACACCCTCTCACACACACACACACACACACACACGCGCGCGCGCGCACACACTCACACACACACACACACACACACACACACACACACACACACACACACACTCACTCACTCATTCACTCACTCACTCACGCACGCACGCACGCACGCACGCACGCACACACACACACACACACACACACACACACACACACCACACACACACGCACACACTCACACGCACACACTCACACACACACACACACACACACACACACACACACACACACACACACATTTATAAACTAAAATTTGTCAACGCACCATGTTTATGGAAATGATATGAACATAAGATCAAAGGACTAGATCTTCATAATATACCCCACAACAGCACAACCACATTGAATATGTGTGTAACCATTGATCAGTACTAATTGTGCCTGTGTGTGGGCATGTGTGCTCAAGTCTGATTGTGAGTGTGTGCGTCTGTGTGAGCATGTGTGTGCATGTGCATGTGTAAGTGTGCCTGTGTGTACACATGCATGTGTGTGCGTGTGGATGTGCATGCATCTGTGCATAATCGCGTGAGCGTCGCTCTCTGTGTATGTGTTGTGTGTGCGTGTAAGCAAGAATGCATAAATGAGTGCATAAATGTGGGTGCCTATGCTTGCCAGTATATCTGCATGTGCTTGAATGTCTTTCATGAGTCTGTTTAAGTGTGCGTCGGTTTCAAAACTCAGTTATTTTCATCATCATTATCCTGCAATCATCATAATCATTACACCAACATTATAATCCTGAGATCAGTACAGTTTTGATTGGAAGGAGGGGGAGGGGGGGGGGGAGGAGGGAGGGTGCAGTGCGGAGGGGGAGGGGGGTAGCTTCCTGAACAGTCTGCGGACTTCCTGTCCACTGATGGTCACTGGGAATCCAGGGAGCTGGGGCACCGTGTCCATTGCCCGCTGCTGCTCAAGGCTGAAGTCCCGCTGGTCAAAACGTGTGTAGAACACATTCAGTACATTGGCCAATCTCCTCTCATCATCTGCTCTCAGTTCAGCTTTCTTGGCCCTGTACCCTGTTATGGCTGAGAAGTTCTGCCAACATTTCCTGGAGTCACCTTGCCGGAAGTTGTCCTCGAGTTTTGCAGAGTACTTCTTCTCCTCCCTGATCCTCTTGTCGATCTTCTTCTGGGTGAGCTGCATATTCCTGGCGTCCTTTTTCTTTCAGTGCTGACTGTCTCTCTTTCAGCAGCTGTTTCAGGGTCCTTGGTGATCCAGGGCTTGGAGTTGGGTGCAGCTTGATCTCCATTGTCTATAGTACCATGCCCACGCAAAAGTTGATGTCGCTGGAGATCACGTCAGTTGTCTTGTCTAGTGGGCTCTCATTGTCCAGAAACACGCCCCCAGTCTGTTTATTTAAAACAGGCGTGTGTGGTGTGTGTGTGTGTGTGTGTGTGTGTGTGTGTGTGTGTGTGTGTGTGTGTGTGTGTGTGTGTGCATACATGCACGCGTACGTAGCTGCGTATATTTATGCCTGTCCGTACGTCGGAGCGTACAACTATAATTCTTTTGTAGTTATTTCCCTTTCTATGGCCCAATTCATATCTGTAGGACTCTCATCCACAGTGTGATCTGAAGCTGTTAAAACAGAAAAATAGCAACAACAACAACAAATTTAAGAGAAAAAAAAAAAGGTACTGGCAAAAATCTATATTCTCTTCCCTTTAATTCAGTTCACGTGTAGAAACACTACCTTATACAGCAAAGAAGGAATTTGATGCTTGATGTTATGAAAAAAAAAAAAAACTACTTCTCCTGTCTGAAAATGTTCAATATTTTTTTTTCGATAGAAAGTGGTTTCAGTTGTTATTAATTCGCTGAATGATCATGCATTCCCGTTAGGTCAACTCCAAGCATTAGTGGCATTGTCGCTGGAACACATATGTCACCCCTTTTACAACGTGTGGTTAAAATGAACTCTGTAGTGTTTGTGCAATCTTTGCTGACAGAGCGCGCAAAAAAAAAGAAGAAAAAAAAAAAACTGACAGTGAGATGACTGCAGGCGGAAACTGACACAAACCTCACAGGGAAAGGACTGTTCCGTACGTTGACAAGAAGAAAGAAAAAAAAAGACAAGGGCAACAAAAGACAAAACAAAACACGACGCGTTTCGAGACCTCTTTGGCCTTCATCTTCAGGCATGATTAACCAACATTTGGGACAATTCGAAACGAAGAACGAGCAATCAGCCACTTCTCTTCTTGTAACTACCGGGCGCAAAATGAATCCATTTAAGCCAGTTTACGCGTAGAAATATTAGTTTTGACAGACAAGGGAAGATATTAGATGATCTGATTCCAAATAATTACTTCCTTGTCTGAAAAGGGTCAAACATTTGTTTGCATAGAAAAGTTTTCTTTTTTTTGTCTTTTGTAATGAATTCGCTGATTGGGCGCAAAAGTAATCTATCAAAACATTAGTTTGTACTGCCAAGGGAATGAATTAGAAGTTCTGAATCGAAAGAGTTAAAATTTCAAATTTGTTAAAGTTTGGTATGTCTGCGATTGATATCTGAATTTTACACACACACACACACACACACACACACACACTCTCTCTCTCCACTCTCTCACACACTCTGTTGCATGGCAACCTTTCAACTCAAAATGGACAGGCTTAAACGCCGTCTGTTTCAGTCCCCAGGGTACACCATTGCAAAAAACGTAGAGTATGCTGGTGATTCAATGGAACTCCTGGTCCAAACAGATCCGTTAGAATGAGTTTCAGACATCCAGAGACCAAGAAACCAACCAGGTGTACCGTGCATAGACTGAACTATGGTCGGGGGCAGGGTGCATTCCCACTCCCAGATGTGGATGCGTCACACCTCTGCCCAAACAACATCTGATACTGCCAGACCACATCAGTCTGGAGCCCAGTACAATCAACTGTCGGAGAAAAATCCTGTGTAGCAGAGGGTCATTGCTCAGGTCACGGCCTGTACCCCCAATGCCTTCTACACCTCCAACTGTAAAGGGGATCAGGAGCCAGCCAGGCGTTGTGCTCACATTGACGTCACTACTGTCATACCATCATGCAGCAGGCGGGGCAGGCTCTGTGCGCACGGGGGAGGGACTACAAATGGAGCGAACATAAATCTGATTCAGAGGCAATGAGTATGGACAATAAATGTGAAGAGGGGAGCCGGGGAGGGTTGTCAAAAAGAGAAACGATTTAGTTCCGCTGAAGCTGTATTTGTGTTATGGTGGTGGCTGATGATGTCACTGTGGAGGTTGCTGTTGCTGTTGTTTACGTTTCATTGTTCTGTGCATTCTTCACCACGCTGCTCATTAATGACGCTCTCCCATACACAAACCACACTTCATCCGGACACAGCCTTAGCCACAACAAATCCACAGGGAGCAAATGTGTTTCAGAGAGAACCAATATCAACAGGAACAAACTGACAAATACATCAGCACGTGAATGTTTTCCGTAGCCGGGTGCTCAAATGGGCACCTCTCTCGTGGTGACCCAAGGCAAATGAAATGTTCTGTTCGGGAGTTACCTTCCCCTTACCTCCCCTGATTGATCAGTCTTGGATTAGCTCGTGTCAACTCTTTCAAATGGGAATGCCTCAGAACCTACATCATTATTATGTCTATGTCGCTGAAGTCACACAAATAAATGTATCTTATTCACTACAACTGTGTTGGACCGAAAAGCCCATATTTTCTAAACTAAACTGGTATTCTGCACGATCGATTTTGGCGCCTTTTTTCTCTTTCGCCCGCTAGTAGTTAACATGGTTTGTTCCTATAGGGAATTTTGTCTTTGTGCGACACCTGAGACATTAAATGAACTACTTGTTGAACCCGTATTTTACAATGACATGATAAAAGTAGGAAAATGCGGTAATCAAGCAAAATAAGTTAATCGAGAAAGGGATCTTCGCAATAAAACATTTTTGAAACCAAATGGACAATTTATTAACTTTAGAGAACTTAGCATTAATGTTGACTACACCATAGATTTTATCTCATACAATGAATGGATTTCTTCAATGAAACAATTCATAAGGAAAACAGGTATCAAAAACAGATAATAACACAGACATAAATCATAACACACTGAAGGCTTTAAATATTATTATGAAAGAAAATAAAGGAGCCAAACAGTTATATGAAATTTTCATTCATGATGAGCGCAAGCCAATTTGCTGCTCCAAATGGCTAAACAAACTGAATTCTGAAATCCATTGGAATTAAGTATTTAGTCATGTCCACAAAATCAAAGATATAAAGTCAAAATGGCTACAAATTCGAATCATACACAGAATTATTGGTACAAATATTGTCTTAAATGCTATGGGCTAAACAAACATGACAGGTTACACTTTCTATAACGGAGAAAGAGATTCGGTCAACGTGTGAAAACAGAGACAGTTTTTTTATTTTCATTATTATGCTAGCTAAATTTCATATATATATGGATCTGTCTTCGGGAGGGATTGCGATAGTTTCCTCAAGCAGCTAGTGAAGGGGTTTTCATATTTATGATATACATTTTCCCATTTATTTCATCTTCAATTTTTTTTTTTCCCTCTCAATTTCTAATCTTTGCCAAATCATTACTATAATGATGGAAGAATTGTTAACCTGCACTTGTTTTCACCCACTACTTAATTGTTCAGCATTATATATATATATATATATATATATATATATATATATATATATATATATATATATATATATATATATATATATATATATATAGTGCAAAATCAAAACACGTAGACCAAATGCTTCAATTTTTCAGAGTGAATTGAGCAATAGATATAAAATCGAATTGTTTAATGCTGCTAAAGTCAGCAACAATGTAAACCATTAGGCCGATGATTCTTTAAGATCTTGATCTAACACACATTTCCATATGCCCAGTCTTCTTTCTTTCACAACCTCCCTCTGAAATGGAGAGATTGAGAGGAAGGAGAGGAGAAGCAATAAGATGTTAAATCTCGCAAAAGATGATGTCACTCTCTTTTTTTTTCCTCACTTTTTTCCCTGTTGTCTAAACTTATGTACGTGTCTATGTATATCATGTTTGTTTGTTTGTTTTTTGTTCCTTCTTTAAAAGTGTTTTGGACATATGCCATTAACTGTTTATACAGAAATGCTAATGTACATATGACTTGGCGCACTATCCTCTTTATATGCACATTTGTAATCTCTATATTGTTTGATTAAAAAATGTGAAAACAGAAAAAAACAAAAACAAAAACAAAAAAACATGGTTTGTTCGGGAGTTACCTTCCGTCTGACCTCCTTTGATTGATGAATCTGGATTATTTCGTGTCGACTCTTTAACATGTCAGTGCTTCGGAACCTATATCATGATTATGTATACGTCGCTAAAGTCACAACAATGAATGTACTCTATACCTTGGACCAAAAAGCCCATATTTTCCCTAAACTGGTATCTTGCACCCCCTCAATTTCGGCGCCATTTTTCATCTTCCGCCAGACAAACCTGGACTGTTTCTTGATTTCCCAAAAAGTTGTGAGAAAAACTGTCGAATCAAAAACCTACGTTCCAAGTCAAGTCCGTCAGTCTCATTTCGTGCATCGCATGCCTACGATCTTTACCGCACAAGTTTGCGACTCTGCGACATGACTGACGATGCCGACCTGTCTGGAACAGTCGCCTTCTTCGTTCCACTTTGTGTCATTGTCGGAGTCGTGGGCTAATTGTCACTCTACGAAATTCAGACTTCCCGATCGAAATGCTGTTGATGACTCCATGTCTATGATAAATACAACTGAAAATGTATAGACATTATAGATCCGTTTCTACAGAGTATTTTTCAATCGAAAATCGTATCCAGAGCTCATGTCGACAGCCAGGCGAGGAGGAAAAAGCCAGTTGTGTCTGGTACTCCTTTCCAAAGACCAAGTTCTCCGCTCAGATACAGTCTTGGAGAATCACATCTACAGGTGTGAACAGACTGAAACGCCTGCTGTTCAGTCATGACAAAAATAGTTCATGCTGTGTGGTGTTTCTCATTGCAATAGAGAAAAATGGACACAAAATCGTTCACTGCTGCGGGTTCATTCTCCGATTTTTTTCACCAACAATGTCATACAGCGCGACGACATTATCCAGTGTGACATGTTTCATATTATTCCTTGGGTTCTGAAGTTGTCATCCATAGTCTGTGAATATGTTGGAATGCTTTGAACGAACGGCGAAGCAGACAACACGGAAGCTACTACAGAAAGCAGCACTTTGTGTCAGTTCCTGCCAGGCACCGTGTTGCTGCACACACACACACACACATATACACTCACCTACAACTACACACACACATCACACACACACACACACACACACACACACACACACACACACACACACACACACGCGCGCGCGCGCGCGCACGCGCGCGCACACACACACACAATATTATTGTTATCTTGTCAGAAAGACGTCAAGAGTAAGTTAAGATGATAATTAGGTCCCGTAATCACTGATTGAACATGACACATAAGACATCTTCAGCACTCTTTAATGGTATTTCACTAATTAAGAAGGGAATTGGTCAAAAGCAGTATCCCAGACAACGTGACAAAAAGAAAGACACACACACACACACACGCACACGCACACACACGCACACGCACACACACGCACACACACACAAATGTAACACAGCATGAGACAGATCAGACAGACCGAGAGGAAATACGAGAGTCAGACAGACAGCCACAAAGAGACACAAGAGGCACAGCGACGAGTACAGACAAAAGAATGAGACAAACAGAGATAGACAGAGGAAAGCAGGGATGGGATTACGAAATGACAGCAACCAACAATAGCAACATGAACAAAAGACAGCCAGCAAAAATAGGAATATCTTACGAACGACTTTTTTTTTAAAAGAAATCAAGAGAGAAAGATACTAAGGAAAGAAAACAACTTTGAAAGTTGGGGGGGGGGGGGGGGGGGGGGGGGGGGGGGGGGTAAAGAAAGAAAAAAGGAGAGAAAACAGGATACGCAGGAAGAAAGAACGAAAGAAAGGGAAAAAAGAAGACTGGAAGATAGGAAGAAAGAGGAAAAGATCGATAGATATAAAAAGACAGACAGACATCAACCAACAAAAAAAAAAAAATGCACACCAAAACAAGGCACAAATGACACAAAGTTGCCATCCGTCTGTCTGGAGAGACAATGGTTTTGTGCTGCAGGTGAAGTCTCCGTCATCAGTGTCTGTGGGTGCCGACGCCATTCTTTGCCCGTCTGCGGCGCCTCCATTTTCTTCCCACTGGGCCTCTCTCCTCTGCTCTGCTCTGCTCTGCTTGCTTGATGCCGGCCTTGACGGTGGACCGCCAGCTGACCAGGTCTGAAGCTGCTGTCTCCAGGTCTGCTGGGTCGATGCTGCCAAAGACAAACACAGAAATTTTCGACAACAACAACAACAAGAAAAGTACAGAAAGAATGAAAGAGAGACACGATGAGGATGTTTTTAAAAAAGAGAGAAGCAGACAACAAAACAATGCAAAAAAATTGACATGACATGAACATAGAAATGGTCAATGAAGTACAGAGAGAATGAAAGACGGACACGAGCAAGTTTATGAGAGAGAGAGAGAGAGAGAGAGAGAGAGAGAGAGAGAGAGAGAGAGAGAGAGAGAGAGAGAGAGAGATACAACAACAACTCCAAAAAAGGATACAAAGACATAAACTGAATTTTTAAACAGTAAAGTATAGGAAAAAATGATAAATGGAGAAAAAAAAAACGCACACAAAGAAACAGGAGTTTTTCGACAAGAAGAAGAAAGAAAGAAGAAGACCCTCAACAAGAGAATGTTTTTGGTTGCTTGTCTGTTTGTTTGTTTGTTCTCTTCGTTGGCAACAATCGTCAATGAAGTACAGAGAGAATGAAAGACGGACACGAGCAAGTTTAGAGAGAGAGAGAGAGAGAGAGAGAGAGAGAGAGAGAGAGAGAGATAGTAATAATTATACAACGAAGCAACTAAAAAAAAAAGGGGATACAGAGACATAAACTGAATTTTTAAACAGCAAAGTATAGGAAAAATGATAAAAGATGGACAAAGAAAAACAGCAGTTTTTCAAGAAGAAGAAGAAGGAAGGAAGAAGAAGACGCTCAACAAGAGAATGTTTTTGGTTGCTTGTTTGCTAGTTCTCTTCGTGGGCAACAACAATATGCTGCACTTGCTTCCCGTTGATCTCGTCTGGCCTAACTGGCAGACCACACTACGTAGATCTTGTTCCGCTGGTTTCTCCCCGAGTTTTCTTTCTCCCATCGGGAGGAGGACGACTGGCTATTCTGTCATAGAAATAACACCTCGGTCCAATGAAAACAGGTCGACCTCAAGCTCTCGCCCCCTACCGTCGGCAGCGGAAATTTTTCGCTCTGTGGGTGTGTGTTTGTTTGTTTGTTTTTTTTTTTTTTTTCGTGGGAAGGTGAAGATAATGCCGAGTACACTGCTTTCCCTCCGAACACGTGCGTGCATGCATGCCTGCGTACGTGCATGCATGAATGTATGTCTGTTTCTCTATGTGTATGCGCGCGCGTAGCTGCATATGTTTGCACCGGTCTGTTCGTCAGAGCATACAGCTAGATTTCTTTTGTAATGATATCCTTTGAAAGTGATGGTGGTGGGTTTAGTTCATAACGGAGCGAGAGATGCTGTACTTATTTTTTTTAATTACTGTTTACGTTTCCTGCCCCATTTTGGATTTCCTTTCAAATTAGAAACCAAAATAATCAGAAGAAGATATAACATTTTTAAAGGAAAAGAAAGCATTAACTACGAGGAATATTGCTATAAACAAAAAACAAATACATAAAAAAAAAAAAAAAAGAAAGGCTGAGCAGGACTGAAGCATGATATATGGCATGGCTCCTATTAAAACCAACTTCGCCAGACCTGTGCGTTTGATACCAACTCTAATCACAGTTGCTGTTATGGATATGACGGTAAACACACTACGAAAGTCTTTGACAGTGAAAGCGACAGAGCTATAACAAAGCAATAAGAGTGCGTTTGAACATACTGCCACGTTACCTGTGCGAGCGCGCGCGAACTCATTCCACTTTCTCCGTGTGTGTGTGTGTGTGTGTGTGTGTGTGTGTGTGTGTGTGTGTGTGTGTGTGTGTGTGTCTGAAGTTTAAAGTACAGTGGTGGTGATATTGGTGTGACTGTAGTTTAAAGTACAGTGGTAGATATTGGTGTGACTGTTAAGTATAGTGGTAGATATTGGTGAGACTGTAGTTTTAAAAGTACAGTGGTAGATATTGGTGTGACTGTAGTTTAAAGTACAGTGGTAGATATTGGTGTGACTGTTAAGTATAGTGGTGGATATTGGTGAGACTGTAGTTTAAAGTACAGTGGTAGATATTGGTGTGACTGTAGTTTAAAGTACAGTGGTAGATATTGGTGTGACTGCAGTGCAGATTTCTTCCCCTTCCACCTTCATCTCTCTCTCTCTCTCTCTCTCTCTCTCTCTCTCTCTCTCTCTCTCTCTCTCTCTCTCTCCACTACCCTGGAAGGATGACAAAACTGTTGATCCAAACAGTTCACTATGCCACCGATGAACTGAATCCTCATAAATAATAACATATATAGAAAAGCACGTGCTCTGTGACGAAATACTTTGGTTCCATTCGTTAGAGGATCTGGACATTGAGTATGTAGGCTTTAAACCTGCTTTGAGGGTGATTCCTTTCTTAATGACATCTGTTTTTCTGCACGAGCGTTTCTTTATGACTCTGGCTTTGAGCCGTTATCATTAAAAAGGCACTGTACATAAATCGTATGTGTTTGACATATCATTTCGTCGATTTCTGCATTATGATCATTTGGTGCTCAATTGGAGAAGAAAAGCGATTGTTCCTTTTTCGTGTTCATTGTCTGCAATGTTGTTTGTCTGGCCTGAAAGAAGAGCACAGAGGTCGAAACGCGTCATGGTTTTGTCTTCTTTGTTTAGCTCCCTTTTATCTGGCGGAGGACGTTTTTTTTTTCTGTTAGGTTCGTTTCAAATGTCCACCTGCAGTCATCTCACTTTGAAATGAATTATCATCATTATTATTACCAGTGCCAGTCCCTCAGCAATGGGCCTTATGATTTCTCCCTGCGTCTGTCTGTCTGGTTGTTCATGTATGTCAGCGGCATTACGCACAAAGGCAAAACAAAAACCAAAAACAACCTAAAGCAACTATTGGAGTTGTAGGCAGGTGGTAAAGTGTGCACCAATGTCGTTGTGATGGTGTGGAGTGGTAGGCAGTGCAGGCGAAGACAGACTGATGATGTCTTCCAATCGGACGACAATGCAGGTTCCAGGACAAGCTGCAAGCAGTTCCAGAAAGGTCAGCGTCATCAGACGGTGACACTCTCAGTGTTCCTACTCAGCTGCCTGTCTACAACGTAGCCCCGGACAATCTCATGACGTTTCCCAGTGCATTCGTAGTGACTTCAATCAAACCCCAGTGTTCATACCGTGTGGGAATGAGCAACAATGCCATCATTTCAACCACCACCACAAGCTTTTAGGCCGTGGGCCCAGTAGGGAAATCCTTCCCCCCCCCCCCCCCCCCCCCCCCCCCCCCTAGGGATTTTTGAAGACAGTGTGTTTTAGGTAGCTCACTATATGCCTTTTCAATTTCTGCTTGTCTGCAAGATGAAAGACTCTGCGTTTTAAGGTTGAGAGATATAATGCACGAGGAACCTACGTTACGCGGCGCAAAATACAACACACACGAAGCACCTTTAAAAAATAAAATCAAAAGTGATCAGTTTATCATGAAAGTTAACATGATTCCTTTTCAGCATCTGACTTAGCAAAATAATCAAAATTTGCATTCAATGATGATTAATATGGAACATAAGCACGGAATGTCGTGCCACACAGCTAGTATACAAGGTATGAGAATTAGTTAACTTAAGAAAACAAACATGACCAATATTATTGATCAACAAACTTCTGTGTCACACCATAGATCATTAGCAGTTGCTGTTATTGTCAGTGTCACACAAAGATTTCTCATCCTGACTGCACTGAATTTCAGGCGGCTGAACGAACTCTAACTATCAGCTTCAAAGATAAAGTCATCAAGAGCTTCAGAGTCGGGGGAACTCTTCATCACCCTCTTCCTGCTGGGGCTGCTCCACTAGTTCTTCTTCGTCACCCTCTTCCTGCTGGGGCTGCTGCACTAAGATTTCCACTAGTTCTTATGGCATGAAAAAGCCATCTGTCCACTGGATTTCCAGTTTCTTATCCACAACATGCCAACCATTGCCATCTGCTTGACGAATGGCTGCAGTTGCCTTGTCTGCTTCATTCCAGACAAGCGCCTGGAAGTTGGCTCTTCTGACATGCATTCTCAATGAGTCTCTGCATGGTGGGAGCAGGCTCATGTCCACTCCGTTGTAGGTGTCCAACAGGACTGATGGAGTAGTTCCAAAGCGTTTGAGAGAAACTTCTGGTGCCTCAGTTTGTTTATATCAGTCACGTACCTCCCTCCATACAGAAGGCATGTGAATTGCTCAAGTTTTGCAAATAACTGAGCTGGAATTTCAGTAGATTTTCCCAACTGACTGAAAGTGGCAAGGAACTCTGGGTGTTGCTTTAAGAGTCTGAGAGCCCACCAGCTTTCCTTTCTTCACAAAAGCACTGGTCGTGTCACACCCTGTAAAGGAATGCAATGCTGACTCGCTCTCTGAAGCGTGACATGCGGGACAGTATCCTTTTGCAGCTGTCATTTGTGAGAGCTTCTGACAGTCTGTCTTCTGATGGATCCATGGAAAGGCGTAGAACCACTGCTCTTGCTTCTTCATCAAAAAAGTCCTTCTCTGACGATTCAAATGCCTGAACAGAAGACGTTCAAGAGCTTCCAAGACAAGTTTGTGAACTCTAAGAGCTCTGCTGTAGTGCTTGCCAGTCATGACTTTCTCTATTGACCCACTGGCACAAACACCTGACTCAACAAGAATTTCTTCGAATCCACTGCACCTCAGGCTTTTTCCCAAAGCACACATGTAGGCACAAGTGAGGTGGAATGCGCCCATTCTGATGATGATGTTACCAAACTCTTGTGGGTTCAGCCACACAATGGAATAGGCTTTCTTTGCCACCGCCAGGTCAAATGTCACTATGGTATGCTGCTGGCATACCTTTGTCAGACAAAGAGTTCACAAGCTTCTTGCGATATGCGCAAGATATGCTGCACTGTTGCATTGTCAGTGATAGGAGCGAAGACAGGAGGCATATACTCCACTGATAATTCGTTGGAGCTGCTTTGTGCACTGCTTGCTGTGAGAGAAACCCATCCAGCCCAAGATGGAACTGTCTGTGCACTATCCTTGGCCAGAGCCCTGCTGCACATCCACAGAATGTCAGATGACTTTACAGATTCTTCCATGTGAGGTGCTTCTGTCAGTGTAACTGCTAAATTCGGTTCACATTTGCTCTTTGCAAAGCACGGCTCAAGCACTGTTGATCTGCTTGCGACTGATCGATCTTTAGTTCTAGGCAAAGAAGCAGGAATTTCAGCCAAGGCATCTGCACTGCCCTCTGCAACCTGCTGAATAATCAGTCCATGAGCAGTATGTGTTGTGCCTGCGCCAGATGGGGGTCTCTTCATTCAAATCAAAATTGTCCCAACACAGATGTGTGACCACATTCCTGTCTGGTCTGATTGATGGGGGAAGAACTGTCTCTCTGTCATCAATGTCCTTGCAGATTGCTGTTTCCAGCTCTAAGATGCACGAGTAGGAAGCACAGTTTCCGAAGCGATGGATCAGAGTGATCACTTCAGCACTCCCTGTGAGGTGCCGAAATATCATGCCAAGAAGAAGATGCTTTGGCATCAGCCACTGACCTCTTGATGCAGCCTGACAAAAGTCTTGGGAAAAGGACTTGGCTGATCTTTGATTTCTTTCTGATGACTCCTGCCCTTTCTTTCCTGTAATGAGTACTGAAATAAACTCTTGGAGGTAAGGTGGTGGACTGATAGCATCACTCAGCAGAAAACTGGCTGAGGGAGGCCAAGGCATTGGCCGGGCTTCTCGCTGAGCACAGTGAATGATCCTGCGGAGAACTAGAGCTGCTTCCTCCAGCCTCTTGGAATCAGAGGCAGCAGTCTCAAACGCTGTCTCAACTACTTGACCTTTGGGAACAACTGACGAATAGACAGTTTACTACTGTAATTAGGTTGCCAGAACTGTATTTGGTTGCCAATTTTTTTTTCCAGCTGGACTTTAGCTTTGCCTGTTCTGTAATTTTCATTGTAATGCTGGGGTGTAATTTCAAGCATGTATTGCTGATATTTTTCTCTTAACATGGTCACCCGTTCTACATTGCTTCCTTCAATAATGCTGTCCTTCACATATTGAACAATATGGTAGAATGCAGCTTTGTGTGCAGCTTGCTGTTCAACGGTTTGGGCATCTTTGATGGTTCTCTGTTTCCTATCATCATCTCTCTCTAGTGTAATCTTTACGACATGAGCTGTGATAATGTGCTTCTCGAGCAACCAAGTCAATGTCTTGCACCTTCAAAAGAATGTTTTGGTCTTGTTTTCTCTGGGCTGCTTCTTTAATAGAGTCCTCACTGTTTTTTGTTACACATTTGACCAACCTTTCAACATGTCTTTTCTTTGCAATACGATTCTTATCACAAAAAGGCATTTGTCAGCAGGCAACAACACTCTGGTCGCGATTGGGTTTGTTGCTCTTGGTTTCTTTGAGGAACTTGGTTCTCCCTCCTCGGGTGGATGTTTTCGTTTCAAAAGTCTGGAGATATTTGTAAAATTAGTGTAACACCACCTGTGATAACCCTGTTGATGCAGAATGTATTCATCTGGTATCTGGGAACAAATGTCAGTCAACCGTTCACTTTCACTGCCATGTTTTTTTTTTTCTGACCTCAGCTGCCTCTTTGATTTTCCTGAAGTCACACTCAGAAAGCTGTCTTACTTTGCAGTCTCTTTTATTCTGCTGAAAGTGAATGATGCAGACTGCACCCACAGTCTTCGTTTTCTTTCCGGAAGCCTTGCTGGATTTCAGTGTCAGAGGTTTCTCATCTGCCATAACTGGATGCAGGTGAGATCACTGCAACACACTACAGAAATCCGAATTAGAATGCTATCAAACTGATAAAAAGGTTGAATTTGTAGAAATTGTCCTTTTTTCTTATTAAACAGCCAATTATAAACAGACAATGTCGGTACGATGTAAACCGTGGACAGTGCGATGAGGTTCGGAGGGTGCACGTACTAGAACTGGTCCTACAGACACAAACAGCAGCTGCTGACTTGCAGACACCTGATTCGTGTAGTAAAATGGTCAAGCTATTGAGCCATTATCATGTACAAAAATCCCTAGGGGGGGGGGGGGGGAAAGGGGGGGTATAGGCCAGCTCATGGCCTATTTATACTGATCATGTACAGTGTCAAAAATTCCATCTACTCCTCGAATACAACAAACCTCTGTTTGTTCATAAAGACCTGTTTTTTTTCTTTACAGAAGTCAACGTTGGAATTTTGTGGTTTTTGTGTTCTCTTGAGAAATACAAGAAGAAAGCATACTTGGTCATTGTCAACAATAACTTCCCTTGGAAAAAGATTCTTGTCACCTGTCTCTCTCTCTCTCTCTCTCTCTCTCTCTCTCTCTCTCTCCTCTCTCGTCTCTCTCTCTCTCTCTCTCTCTCTCTCTCTCTGCTCCTCTTTACCTTGCTATGTTCGTAATAATTCATTTGCGTCTATCTCTTTCTATCATTAAAAAGGTAAGCTCTCTCTCTCTCGCTCTCTCCTCTCTCTCTCTCAAAAAATCTTCTCTCTTTCTCTCTCTTTCTCTTCTCTCCTCCTCGTCTCTCTCCCTCTCTCTCTCTCTCTCTCTCTCCTCCCCCTTCTCTCTCTCTTTCTGTGCTGCTCTAGAGACCGTCTCCATACTCAGTCGTCCTCTGCCGTTAAGCTCTTTCTTTTGTCTGTCTGTATGTATGTCTATCTGCCGTTAAGCTCTTTCTTCGTCTGTCTGTCTCTTCTCTGTCTGTGTCTCTCTGTCTCTGTCTGTCTGTCTCTGCCTCTGTCAGTCTGTCTCTGTCCTGCCTGTCTGTCTGTCTGTCCTGTCTGTCTGTCTGCCTGCCTCATCTCTCTCTCTCCTCTCTCTCTCACTCTCTCTCTCTCTCTCTAAAAGACAGAGAAGTAGCTGACCATGAAGATGGCCCCCAGAGCAACAGACAGAGAGAGTGGAGGGGGGGGGAGAGAGAGAGAGAGAGAGAGAGTGAGGGGGAGAGAGAGAGAGAGAGAGAGAGAGAGAGAGAGAGAGTTTATTCAATAAGGCGATGGCCGCTTTTGAAGGTAGTGTATAAACAACATAGAATACAGGTACAGGAAATGTTCACTACAGAATTAAAACGCCAAATGGGTAGAGAAACCATGAGAAAATTGATTACAGAATCATAAGCAATATCCAGATCGAATTTTAGATGCTTTATATAAAAAACACAGACTGGTTTGGACAATATCCTCACGCTTAAATGACGTCCTTAGTTCCAGCTTGAGCGCGC
>JADBJO010028973.1:0-19546 GCA_016801955.1 Conus betulinus | reverse complement strand
GCACAAGCAGATTTGCAGACAGGCATTGTGTGCTTGTGGAGTTACACGTCACCAGAGACAATGAATCCTAGGCAGCAGACAGAGGGGGAAACGCAATGTCCAAGTTTCCAACATGGACAGTGAATGGCGTGGGACACACGACAGCATATACATACAGGCCAAGATGGTTCCATCCAAAGTCCTCACAGTTATGGAATAGCAGAAAAAAGCGCAGTTACAGTAAACACTGTATACATTTTAAACATGGATCGTGACACAGTAAACGCCAACAGGACATGTGTTACACATACCTCATGACATACAACAGACGTCAGCAATGAGTCTGACATAGTTATGACACTGTATGTATCAATGAGACACGTGGTAAACATAGTTAAAGGCACGCTAGATATGTGTTGGACATAGTTAAAGGCACGCTAGATATGTGTTGGACATAGTTAAAGGCACGCTAGATATGTGTTGGACATAGTTAAAGGCACGCTAGACATGTGTTGGACATAGTTAAAGGCACGCTAGACATATTTAAACATAGTTAAAGGCACGCTAGACATGTGTTAAATATAGTTGAAGGCACGCCAGACATGTGTTAAACATAGTTAAATGTATGCTCGACACGTGTTAAACATAATGATGGCACAGGTGGCGTCAGTAAAATGTGTGTTAAACATAGTAGTTGCACAGCAAACATCAGTAAGATATGTTGAACATGATCATGACACAGCAGACAGCAACAAGACATGTGTTGAACATGATCATGACACAGCAGACAGCAACAAGACATGTGTTGAACATGATCATGACACAGCAGACAGCAACAAGACATGTGTTGAACATGATCATGACACAGCAGACAGCAACAAGACATGTGTTGAACATGATCATGACACAGCTGACAGCAACAAGACATGTGTTGAACATAGTTATTGTACAGCTGACATCAACAAGACATGTGCTGAACATAGTTATTGTACAGCTGACATCAACAAGACATGTGTTGAACATAGTTATTGTACAGCTGACATCAACAAGACATGTGTTGAACATAGTTATTGTACAGTTGACAGCAACAAGACATGTGTTGAACATAGTTATTGTACAGTTGACATCAACAAGACATGTGTTGAACATAGTTATTACACAGCAGACATCAACAAGACATGTGTTGAACATAGTTATTACACAGCAGACATCAATACGACATGTGTTAAACATGATCATCACACATTAACCATGATCATCACACAATAAAGCACAGTCATTACACATTAAACATAGGCAAGACATGTGTTAAACATAGTCATGACATAGTAGACATCATCAAGACATGTGTTAAATATAGTCATTACACAGTAGTCATCAATAAGACATGTGTGAAACATAGTCATGACATAGTAGACATCATCAAGACATGTGTTAAATATAGTCATTACACAACAGTCACCAATAAGACATGTGTGAAACATAGTCACGACATAGTAGACATCAATAAGAGATGTGTTAAATACAGCCACTACTCAGTAGACATCATTACGTGTGTTAAGATTTGTCATCATACAGAAAAAGATAGTCATTCACAGTAAAACATTGTCACTATACAGTATACATCATCAAGACGTGTGTTCAGATTGGTCATTGTACAGAAAAAGATAGTCATTACACAGTAAAACATTGTCACTACACAGTGGACATCATCAAGACATGTGTTAACCATAGTCATTACTCAGTAAAATGAAATCATTGCACAGTGGACATCATCAAGACATGTGTTAACCATAGTCATTACTCAGTAAAATGAAATCATTACACAGTGGACATCATCAAGACATGTGTTAAACACAGTCGTAACACAGGCATGACACAGACACACAGACTGTGCATGACAAATGAGTGTCGAAAATGTGTTACGTTGGTACTGGAAAAATAGCGTAGATCTACACACATATGCACGCGCACAGACACACAGGCACAGACACACAGACACAGACACACAGACAGACACACACAGACAGACACAGACACACAGACACACAGACACACACAGACACACACACACACACACACACACACACACACACACACACACACACACACACACACACACACACATACACACAAATACGCACGCACGCACGCACACAGAATAGTCATAGGGGTTGGGGGGGGGGGGGGGGGGGGGCGGATGGGGAGAGAGAGAGGGCAAGAGACGCGTATGTGTGTGTGTTGCATCCAGTTGCAAATAAAAGTGTCAGTGCACCACACATTACTACAGGAATAAAACCCAGGCGCTTTGTATCAAAAGTTAAAACACTAAAACCAGCAGGAGAACGTCCATCAGAAAAAAAAAAAAAATATGGACAGTGCATGGTGAGTGGAGTTGGTTTGGGGGGAAAAAGAAGAGAAAAACATAGACAATGCATGGGGGTGGAGTTGGTTTGGGGAAAATAGATGTGAGGAAAAAATAGAGGGGATGGAGGCCCCGCTAAAAAAAACAAAAAGAAAAAAAGAGAAAAGTGGAAAAAAAATTAAAGGTTGGAGCCCCCTCCCTATCTCCCCCCCCCCCTCCACACACACACACACACACACACACACACACCACACACACACACACACACACACACACACACACACACACACACACACAGCCATGACACAGGAAACATTAAGGCACATGTTGAGAAGAGTAATGGACCCAATAATAAGACACGTGTTGAATATTATCATGACACAATACACATCTATAGAGTGAAAAATGACAATTGACGGCACACAAAATACACACATTGTTGCAACATGGCACATTTAGACCTAGAGCTGAAAATTATCTCCCTTCGCCTGCCACATTCATGGTTTATCAACCTCTCTATATGGGAGGGCTGTTCCGACACTGGTTCAGTGGTTCAGGTGCTGTTGCCAAACCGAGGGTCACGATCGCTTCAAAGCTATAAAAACCATGCTGTACAATAGCAACACGATATGACCCTAACAACGTTCACATCCATTAAACTAACCGACAACAACATTTCCGTTTGGAAACAACGCTATGGCATTTTCGGTCACCATACATTACAGTGTCATCAGAAATAACATGATCATAATGAAATCATACATAGAAACAGTGGGCTGTAAAGGCTGCCAACCGCAGTGATGACGCAGCTTCTGTTTACAGAGAAACCGGAGGGCGGGAATTCCTATGTCCATCGTTGCTGGAAATTGAGATCCGTGTTGACAGAATCCAGAGCTCTACTATCTGAAAAGGATCTCTTTGTGTCATTTTGATTGCAGAGAGAGAGAGAGAGAGAGAGAGAGAGAGAGAGAGAGAGAGAGAGAGAGAGAGAGAGAGAGAGAGAAGGCTAATGATACGATTACGCTCTCATTCTTCCATTCGTACATTATGATTCGATTGTTTCTTTTTTTTTTTTTTATTTGTAACCCATTTGTAACCCGATGCATGCACCGGAAGGCCAAGTGCTAACTTTAATCCTTTGCATTCAATACTTTCAAGCTTTTTCAATAGTATTTAGAAGCGCTAAAGATTACTTCTTTGGCATATGTTATTTTCGACCTCATTAAAGATTTACATAGAGTTATCAATGTAGATGAATTCTGTCCCTATTTTTCCTTAGAAATAATGTAAAAGAAATTTAATGTTTTCCTCGCCTTTGTTAAAAAAATATTCAACATGAGCGTTCCATGATAGTTTAGATGTAAAATGGACTCCTAGGAATTTACTTCTGTTACGTATTTTAAAGATGTTTCGCCCAATGTAAAAACAGGCAGTTTATTTGTGTATATTACCACTATATTTGTTTTTTCAGTAGAAAAGTTTGATCCATTTAACTTCACGTATCTATTTATTTCGTCTTGATAGATCTTTTTGATAAAATTTATATCATGCTGTAGAGTTTTCTTTTTAAGAGCTACTTCCATCCACATGCATATGTCGTCTGCATATTGAACGAGAACTACTTTTTTTAGACAACTTATTTGGCAAATCATGCAATAGCAATGAGAAAAGAAGCAGAACTAACACTGACCTTTGAGGGATTCCCATCGACAAAGTTGTACTGGTGGAATATGTTTCCTGCTCTTATTTGTATTAGGCCTACCCTATCTTTCAGAAAGCATTTCACATAATTGTATATATTTCCTGATAGTCCAATATTTTTAAGTTTGTTTTAGCAACTGTGAATGCCACACTTGATCGTAAGTCTTGTTTATGTCAAAAAATGTAGCCAGGACACATTTACGTCTTGCAAATTGTTTCTTTATATTTGTTGATAATTTCACTAATATTTCTGTAGTAGATGTCCTTTCCGAAAGCCAGCTTGATTAATAGGAATAATGTCATTTTTTCACCGTAATGTGCTAGTCTATTCAGGACAATTTTTTCTGATAGTTTACAGATGTGTGATGTTAATGCTATAGGTCTGTAATTGTTAGGATCGCTAGAAGACTTTCATTGTTTATGAACTGGGACAACTATTGTCTGTGTCCATATTTTGGGCATGTCGCTACTGTTCCAACGAGTACTTAGCAAAGCATGAAGAAAAACTACAAGATTTTCAGGTAAATTCTTTAGCATCTGATTAGATATTGCATCTAAACCAACTGATGATTTCCTTAGTGGAATAGCTTTGGTGGATTCTTTTACCTCGTGTACAGTAATAGGAGCATTAATATTAATGCTATTATCTGGTGGTGGATCACCATATGTTATATTTTTTTTCTTCTTTTCTCTATAAGTTCAGTCAGAGTTTGTTAGACCCTCAGGGCAGCTGACATCAGCGAATAGGTTTACAAAAAAACTTCTGCTTTCTCTTCAGCAGTGGGTAGATTGTTGTTATCTATTTTCATGGGATATTGTGGTGATGTCAATCCATTTTTCATAGCTTTCAGTTCTTCCCATACTTTTCCCATGTCCTTACATTTTTTTTTTACTTCAGAGCAACAAAAAATCATTCCAATGTTGCAATTTTGCATATTCTATTGCATCATCACTTTCTTTACCCGTCTTTTCATATTTTCATGATTACTTGTTGATCTCTTTTTACAATATATCTTAGATCTTTCTTTTTTTTTTCTTGTTATTTGCGCGTTCACATTCCTTGTTCCACGACACATTTCCATTGGTTTTTAGATTTTGTGCTTTTTATTTTGGGGATGGATATATCTGCTACTGTTCTAATAAATTCACAAAATGTATCATACTGATCGTCTATATTATCTTCAGCAGGATAATCTAAATATATGTTTTTAAAGGTGTCTTTGAAAAGTGACCAATCTGCGCACTTGTAACTGTACTTTGGGATACTATCTTCTGTGTTTTCTTGTTCTGCTGCTATGTTATTAAAAGATATTATGACTGGAATATGATCTGATCCTAAAGAGTCATCTCCCGTTTCCCACACTGCGTTGACTACCAATGATGGAGATACAAGAGTTAAATCAATGGCTGAGGGATTACGGTTAGCTATATCTGGAATACGAGTTATATTTCCATTATTCAGCATGTAAAGAACATAATCCGCAAGGTTATCTAACAAAAACGTTATTAGAAATATATGAACAACCCTTATCCCCAAAAGGGGCATGTGCATTAAAATCACCCCCTATACCCACTTATCCGTTTGTTCTTGGAACCCTTTCAACCGTTCAGTGTTCTTATTATCAGGACCTTTTAAAGATAAATTGAAGCAACATTTAAGAATCAAGGATGAAGCAAACTTCATCATGGCTGCACAGCATGACACAGAGGAATATTATTAGATACTAGTGGAGTTCTTTCACAAACGTCCAGGTCTTCACGCACATAGAAAGCTGTTTGCACTCTGTCTACACATTGTTCGTAAACGGAGGGTGGTAAAGTCCAGGTAGATGTGTGTGTGTGTGTGTGTGTGTGTGTGTGTGTGTGTGTGTGTGTGTGTGTGTGTGTGTGTGTATGTGTGTGTGTGTGTGTGTGTGTGTGTGTGTGTGTGTGTGTGTGTGTGTGTGTGTTGTTTGCCTGTATAGACAGTGTGTGTGTATGTGTGTGTGCGTGTGTGTGTGCGAGAGAGAGAGAGAGAGAGAGAGAGAGAGAGAGAGAGAGAGAGAGAGAGAGAGAGAGAGAGAGAGAGAAGTGGGGGCAGATATCACCGAGACATAGAAATCTGAAGAAACACGAGGGGAAATTCCCCAGACCAGCACAAATACATACGACGGTGCCCAAAGTTATGAGATGTGTGGGAGAAGTGATTCACTCAGACAGTCTGAGTGCCTTCTCTTTCACACCCACCCCTGCCCACCCTCAACATCCATCTGTACCAACATGTGCTTTCTTACCAACTCATTAATTGATTTTTCACTTTTCTTCTCTACGATTTTTCTCTCTGTCTGTCTTTCCATCTGTCTGTCTGTCTGTCTGCCTCTCTCTCTCTCTCTCTGTCTGTCTCTCTCTCTCTCTCTCTCTCTCTCTCTCTCTCTCTTCTGTCTCCCTCTCTCCTCCCCCCCTCCCCACATTCTCTCGTCTTAAAGAGACGGGCACTACTGATTACAATACTTGTTGTGGTTTTTTTTCCTGTACTCCCTTGTCTACTGGACGCTTACGATCATTTTCTTCTCTCGTTTTTCTTTTTCTTTTCCTCACATCTCTTATCTCTTTAGTTCTGATATGGAGGCACCCATTATTCTATTTCAATTTTTGTGGCACCGTTTCTCTCTCTGGTCCTGCTAATTGGTCACTTATATTTATACTATTTTTTTCTGCGTTTTTTGCCCGAATATCATCTTGATAGCCGGACATATATAATAATCCTAGTTAAGATTTTGGGCACCCTTGTTCTCTCTATTCCTGTGAGTTGACGGTTATGAATATTGCATGTTTTTTGTGTGTGCGCCTTTTTGTCTCTCTGGTCCTTTCACTTCTCATTCGGGAGGTGCCCTTTGTCTCTTTGTTCATATTTGGAAACATAATCATTCAGCTGCATTTTGATCATCCTTTGTCTGGGTCATTACCTCTCAACATAAGTATTATTCTCTCTTTTTGTACTCCCAGTTCTCATACAACAGGGAGTACTTTACAATGGGAACGAAGAAATGCTCTGTGTGTGTGTGTGTGTGTGTGTGTGTGTGTGTGTGTGTGTGTGTGTGTGTGTGTGTGTGTGTGTGTGTGTGTGTGTGTGTGTGTGTGTCTGTCTGTCTGTCTGTCTGTCTATCTGTCCGTCCGTGGTCAAAATGTGTTCCACTCGCTCCAGACAAAACTGCTGGACCGATCTTTCTGAAAATTTGTAGATATGTTCATTATGGGTCACGGATGATGCTTGATGTTTTATTCTACCAGAATAGCCATTACTAAAGGCTATAAATGATAATTTTGTGATGTACAGTTTAAGCAATAACGGTTTATAAACTTAAGTGTAAGCACACTTTGTAAGCTCCTCGGTAGTATAGTGTGGTTAGTATCCCCGCCTGTCACGCGGGGGACCGGGGTTCATTTCCCCGCCAGAGAGAGCAGCTTGTTTTTTTTTTCTCTTACACACAAAATTTCTACCACCAAAAGGGGACAAAGTGCTATAGTGACTGATTTTTTTTTTTACTACTGTAGTGTACGTTTATCTGCTTTGCGTCTTGTTTTTATCTATTTCTTTTTGGCGCCCTTTTTTCTCTCTGTGATGTTGCTAACTAGATACTTTGAATTATTCTGTCGAGTTTTTCTGTTGACTTTCAGTCATTCTTTATCTCTCTGGTGGTTTTGATAACTGTACTGTGATAATTCTGTAGCTTTTCTGCACACTTTATCTGTCTATAATAAGGATAACTGTATCTGTCTATAATAAGGATAACTGTATCTGTCTATAATAAGGACAACTGTATCTGTCTATAATAAGGACAACTGTATCTGTCTATAATAAGGACAGCTGTATCTGTCTATAATAAGGATAACTGTATCTGTCTATAATAAGGATAACTGTATCTGTCTACAATAAAGATAACTGTACGCATAATTGTGACCCAGTCTCATAATCTGGGGCCAAAGCCTGGTGATCCTCATTGTGTGACAGCTCCTAAAAGATGTTGGGAGTCTGCGACGATAAAGTTTACATCTTCAATTGATCGATTTCTGTAAACATTTTAATCACTAATAATTAATTATGTCAAATCTCAACACCTTTTGCACGCTGCTATGTGGTTCAGGGCCATGACTTTGCACGTGCGACGACAGATCACACTTTTATTCTTTTCTTTTTTTTTGATCTCTGGACATAATAACTGAAAGATTAAGGCCCGTTCTTTTTTTTTTCTTGGAGAAAGCGGGAGGAGTCACGTGTTTCCTGTCTGTAGAATTTATGACAGGGCACATATTCATTCTGTGATTGCTATTGGATATATTACATGAAAAAACTCTTCCCCCTCCCCTTTCTCCTTCGGCTTTCTTCCTCCTTCCATCATCCAACTGGACACAGATTCCTTGAGGTCAGCGCTGCATGAAATGGTTCCCTGCTATCACAGCCAGCCAGCGGCACCATTGTACAGCACCACTGTACAGCACCATTGTACACCACCACTGTACACCGCCATTGTACAGCACCATTTACAACGCCATTGTACAGCACCATTGTATAGTACCATTTACAGCGCCATTGTACAGCACCATTGTACAGCACCATTGTACAGCATCATTGTACAGCACCATTGTACAGCACCATTGTACACCACCATTGTACCACCATTGTACGGCGCCATTGTACAGCGCCATTGTACAGCACCATTGTACAGCACCATTGTACAGCGCCATTGTACAGCACCATTGTACAGCACCATTGTACAGCACCATTGTACAGCGCTATTGTACAGCACCACTGTACAGCATTGTACAGCACCATTGTACAGCACCATTGTACAGCACCATTGTACAGCACCATTGTACAGCGCCATTGTACAGCACCCATTGTACAGCACCATTGTACAGCATCATTGTACAGCACCATTGTACAGCACCATTGTACACCACCATTGTACACCACCATTGTACGGCGCCATTGTACAGCGCCATTGTACAGCACCATTGTACAGCACCATTGTACAGCGCCATTGTACAGCACCATTGTACAGCACCATTGTACAGCACCATTGTACAGCGCTATTGTACAGCACCATTGTACAGCATTGTACAGCACCATTGTACAGCACCATTGTACAGCACCACTGTACAGCACCATTGTACAGCACCATTATACAGCACCATTGTACAGCACCATTGTACAGCACCATTGTACAGCGCTATTGTACAGCACCATTGTACAGCATTGTACAGCACCATTGTACACAGCACCATTATACAGCACCATTGTACAGCACCATTGTACAGCATTGTACAGCACCATTGTACAGCACCATTATACAGCACCATGTGCAACGCCATTGTACAGCACCATTGTACAGCAACATTGTACAGCACCATTGTACAGCACCATTGTACAGCACCATTGTACAGCACCATTGTACAGCACCATTGTACAGCGCTATTGTACAGCACCATTGTACAGCATTGTACAGCACCATTGTACAGCACCATTATACAGCACCATTGTACAGCACCATTGTACAGCATTGTACAGCACCATTGTACAGCACCATTATACAGCACCATTGTGCAACCATTGTACAGCACCATTGTACAGCACCATTGTACAGCACCATTGTACAGCGCTATTGTACAGCACCATTGTACAGCACCATTGTACAGCACCATTGTACAGCACCATTGTACAGCAGACTATTTGACAGGCAGCAAAGCTGCAGAGCATGCAAGCAGGCTTTGTCCATTAGCATCATTCCCAGACAAGGGGTGCAGGTGGAAGCAGTCCTCCTAGCAGCCAGCTGACGGACTGGCACACATTCCTGTCGGTGGTCTGCACGTCTCCAGCTGTCTCCATGGACCGTGCTGTGAGTGTCGGTGGTCTGCACGTCTCCAGCTGTCTCCATGGACCGTGCTGTGAGTGTCGGTGGTTTGCACGTCTCCAGCTGTCTCCATGGACCGTGCTGTGAGTGTCGGTGGTCTGCACGTCTCCAGCTGTCTCCATGGACCGTGCTGTGAGTGTCGGTGGTTTGCACGTCTCCAGCTGTCTCCATGGACCGTGCTGTGAGTGTCGGTGGTCTGCACGTCTCCAGTTGTCTCCATGGACCGTGCTGTGAGTGTCGGTGGTCTGCACGTCTCCAGCTGTCTCCATGGACCGTGCTGTGAGTGGACAGCACTCAACTGTTGGTGGTCTGCACGTCTCAGCTGTCTCCATGGACCGTGCTGTGAGTGTCGGTGGTCTGCACGTCTCCAGCTGTCTCCATGGACCGTGCTCTGAGTTTGCCACGGTGGTGGCTACATGTCAGTCAGTGTGTTGTTGAAACAAACTCCCGGATGAAAAGGTCCGCACGGGCATTTTCAAAAAAAAAAATCTGCCAGTTTTCTTTTTCTTTTTATTCTTTTACGTGACGACGGCAAGAACGACCCAGAAGAAGAAGAAGAAGAAGAAGACCTTACATGTTAGTGCAGAACTATTGTTTCAAGCATTTACTAGAGAAAGCTGCCATCTTAATATGACACCATCAACTCCTTCATGGTATCAGGAGAATTATGATGCCTTTCGTACAGCAATACATATTCAGCATGATGTTAATCATCAACTCCTTACTTTCCATATTCTGTACGATTTGTAGATGTATTAGAAACAGAAGCTAACATTATGGTTCGCTTTCAATAATAAACCTTTCTTTTGTGTTTACTGTAAAAGTGGACAATTACTTTGAATACTGTTAGATGTTTAGTGAAGGTAAAAATAAATGAGCAGCGGGTAGCTGGTGGGGTTTCAGTGTTTGGGCATCCATCATAACGGGCGAACCAGCTGTCACACGATTACGAATTTGAGCTTCATTGAGAAGAAAGCATAACTATCTTTATTACTGTTAAATGACGAACAAGTCTTATGAATTCCGTTTTTTTATTTTTTCACCAAAGTTTCAATTCATAAGGCTTTATCACTAGACGATCTGGCATTTGTCATAACAGGAATAGAACCAGCCAGTACATTGAATGCAGATAACGACTCTTATTGAAGTGATCATCTTGTTTTGCGATTGGAATCGAACTATCTCACTACAGTCTACTCAAAATAACATTGTACAATCATTCTGAACAACCTAGTTCTGAAAAATATGAAATATTTAGCTTTTGATCGGAATCTGTGTCTAATTTATTTAGAGTGAGGACATTGAAGACTTTTCGTAAAAGAAATGTATAAAAGATAGCTGTTACATGAATTTCTAAATGCATTTGTGTGAGGAAAGCTTGTCGATGGCAACCACACTGGTCACGCATGGCAGAGAACCAAGGATATACAGATGGCAGGTGCCGTGAGGAGGTGTTTCGCGTCATAGGCCCGATTCCTTTTGACCCATTTATTTGTGGGATATGCCTGCCCCAACCGGCTCCTACCCAGAGTTTCGTTTGCTACGGGTTCAACTGAGAAGACTGGGACAACACATTCGAATTATATCCAATAGACAGATGCGCCTCTGAGAGCGTTGCTCAAATATCTTGACCAATAGGCGGCCGGAATAGCTCAGATGGTAGAGCGTCGGACTCGTGATCCTGGGGTTTGCGGGTTCGAATTTCGGTACAGGGGGATTTTTCCCTCAGAGTTAACATTGGTTCTGACTCCATTCCCCCATACAGTCCTTCGAATGAGACTATAAACCGAGGTTCCGTGTATGAACGCACGCACAACATTTTGCGCACACGTAAAATCCCATCACCAACTTTCGGAAGAGAAGGCCAGTTTGGCCGTTGGTATGGATGACACGTTACACTTAGCATGCACCCTTCCCGAAGATGGAGTATGGCTGCCTTAATGGCGGGACAAAAAAACGGTCGGTCATGCACACTGAAATCCACTGCCTGTCTATACAAGCAGTGTCCGCAGGAGTAACAGCCTGCGTGCGCAGAAAGAAAGAAAGAAAAATTGACCAACACTGCAGGTGTCTGTATGTCTCAGGCCTGGTTGACGTCAAAAAATATTTGGAAAGTTAAGATAGCTTACATCCCTGTCATGCACTTTCAGACCCAAACGGAAATCCGCAGCATCGTCTTCATCGTTCTCAGCCTCATTGATAAAGGTCTCACGTTCTGTGGCCAGTCATGCCCTGCTCTCATGGGGACCTCAGTTTCCATGGCCTCTCCCTTGGACTGGTCCTGTGTGTTGTTGTCACCAGTATCGGCCAATTCCTGGGGACTGTCGTTGGACGGACCTGGTGGCGCCCTACGGAGGGAAAAAGCTCACTCACGCTAGTTCCTCGACTACGCAAAAATTGTCATCAATAGGGGGTTTTAGTGTATTGGATGAGACAGGCAGCACACCACTGGAGTGACAGGCAGCACTGAACACCACTGGACTGACAGGCAGCACTGAACACCACTGGACTGACAGGCAGAACTGAACACCACTGGACTGACAGGCAGCACTGAACACCACTGGAGTGACAGACACCACTGAACACCACTGGATGACAGCCAGAACTGAACACCACTGGAGTGACAGACACCACTGAACACCACTGGATGACAGGCAGAACTGAACACCACTGGATGACAGGCAGAACTGAACACCACTGGATGACAGGCAGAAACTGAACACCACTGGAATGACAGGCGGCAGTGAACATCACTGAACACCACTGGAGTGACAGACAGAAGTGCAGTGTCTCCTCTGCTCTGTTGCCTCATGATGACTTGACACCGACTGCTCCCTGTGGATTGCTGCTGCTGGGGCTGCAGCTAGAGGGCAGATTGTGGCTGTGGACAGAGAGCAGTGTGTGGTACCATGCCACTGAAGACTGTGGCTGTGAACAAAGAGCAGTGTGCTGCCATGCCACTGAAGATTCTGGCTATGAACAGAGAGCAATGTGATGCCATACCACTGAGGATTGTGGCTATGAACAGAGAGCAGTGTGGTGCCATACCACTGAAGACTGTGGCTGTGAACAGAGAGCAGTGTGGTGCCATGTCACTGAAGATTGTGGCTGTGAACAGAGAGCAGTGTGCTGCCATGCCACTGAAGATTGTGGCTGTGAACAGAGCAGCATGTGGTGCCGTGCCACTGAAGACTGTGGCCGTGAACAGAGAGCGGTATAGTGCCATGCTACTGAAGATGTGTGGCTGTGAACAGACAGCCGGCATGGGAAGTGTGGTGCCATGCCACTGAAGACTGTGGCTGTGAACAGAGAGCAGTGTGGTGCCATGCCACTGAAGATTGTGGCTATGAACAGAGAACAGTGTGGGTGCCATGCCACTGAGGATTGTGGCTGTGAACAGAGAGCAGTGTGCTGCCATGCACTGAAGTGGCACAGAAGAGGAGACAAAAAAATATGCCATTACATTAGTAATAAAGAACTAACATGCAGAAATGGTTAAAAAGTAAAAGTAATCATAAAGAAATTAAGAAATGAAAGATTATTGCAAGAAAGCGATCGCTTGAAGAGGGAGACAGATTAGCCAAAGTTTTAGAAGACTAAGTAACGTATTACAGAGATTCGCTCAATGTGTGGAAGAAAGTGAACGAACGAATGAAAATTATGCGATCAAATGACTATGTCTGGTACAAAAAATGCAGGGTGACCTTTCTCAAACTCAAAGAAAAAGGCAAAAACTTCGGGTGCGGATCTCTCATTAGATGAAGCAGTCTTCTGAAATTCACACACACACACACACACGCACACACACACACACACACACACACACACACACACACACACACATACATGTATACATACATACATACATATATACATACATACATACACACATACATACATACACACACACATACACACATACATTACATACATACATACATACATACATACATACATATATACATATCAGTCATTTTTATTGCAAAGTTTGTGATAACTACAATTATGCAACCTTGTCCATAACTGTTCAAAACACCAAAAAACAGACACAGTCGTGATCCTGAACGTACGTTTTAAAAAAAGTGACACTTTTCTGTTTCATGCCCCCCCCCCCCCCTACCCTTTCTCTCTCTCTCTCTCTCTCTCTCCTCTCTCTCTCTCTCTCTCCTCTCTCTCTCTCTCTCTCTCTCTCTCTCCCCATTTTTCTCTGTTCATCTCATATACATACATGCATACATACATACATACATACATGCATACATACATACATACATACATACATACATACATACATACATCATTATGCCCATCGCTCCCGGTGGAGCATAGGCCATCTACGACCCTTCGCCATCGCACTCTGTTCTGGGCTGTTCTGGTCATTCCAGTCCAGTTGGTCCCTTGTTGCTTCAGCTCTGCCTCAGTGTCTCGCCATCCAGCTGTTGCGAGGCCGGCCTCTCTTCCTCTTTCCCTGCGGGTTCCATGTCAGGGCTTGGCGTGTGGGTGCTGGATGCTGGCTTCCTGAGGGTGTGTCCGATCCAGCTCCACTTCCTTCGCAGTATCTGCTTGGCCACTGGTTCCTGTCCCACAGATCTTCGTTTTCGGATCTTCTCCTGCCATGGATTTTGTAGATGCGCCTCAGACAGGACATACATACATACACACTTGAATATTCTAATCATCAGGATGTAATACAAAGTTGCAAGTGTTGTCCTCTTTTGAAATGAGATGAACCGTTTTAAATCATTCTTTCCATTTACGTCATATCTGAGGGAAAATTTGTGACAATTTCTTTGCGAAACATCTTTTTAAAATACACCATTTGAAAATAAGATTCACTGACAAACAAACAAGACTTAAAAATAAAGCAAATAGATGAAAAACCCTCATCCTTGAATTCTCATATTGATCATATCACTTTTAAACTTTAAGAAGATCGAGATGCCGATTGCCTCATTTGGAAATGAAAGAAATGGCAGTATATTACAACGCTATTTTTTGCACACTATGGTCAAACCACAGATTTTTATTTCTCTTTCTTTCCTTTTCCTTTTTTTTCTAAAACAATTGATAAATTTGAAAACAGGTATATCTTCTAGTGTGTGCTTCTATTCTACCAAATTCTCTCAATTCTCTCTCATTCCCCCTATCTTTTCTCGCTCTCTCCTCTTCTCTCTCCTTCTCTCTCTCTCTCTCTCTCTCTCTCTCTCTCTACCTCCCTCCCTCTCTCTCTCTCTCTCTCTCTCAACACGGACGAGGGATGGATTATTCCTCATGCTCTCTTCCCCTTCAACGCGAGTCTCTTTCTTTGCTCCAACCCCCACCCCTCCCCAAATCCCTTTCTGGAGAGCACTTGGGCCAAAGTTGTTGTGGTGTCCATCCCATCCAGGTTTCGTATCCCATCCGTTTATGTTAGTACGCTGTTTGTGGTGGGTGATTTTTTTTTTTTCCGGGAGAGATTCGGAAAGACGTATATGTTGTCATTGGACAGTGCCCTCTCAGCTTACTGACGCAGTGTTTCGTGCTTCATTCAATTCTGTCAGTGTCACACTTGACGTGGCGTGACGTGTGGTCGTGTCCCGTGACAATAAGGCGGGACGCAGCTGCGTTTAAGTGTCGTGTTGGCAACGGAACCTAGTCGGGGGGTGGGGGTGGTGGGGGAGGGGAGGGGGAGTAATGGAGGGTATAGAACAGGTTGTAAGCGGGGGTAAGGATGGGACCGAGAGGCTGGGGTGGGGGGGGGGGGTCGGGGGGGGTGGCGTGTGGCAGAACAGGGAGGGAAAGAGGGAAAGGGGTAAGACAAGAGGGAACAGTGCAACGGGGAGGCGGAAATGGTAAGGTTGATGTGACCAGACCTTTAAGTGCAGAGGAGGGAAGGAGGAGGAGGGGGTTTCTCTTATTGATGACAAGGTGTCGTGTGTGTGGTTGCAGGTACGATGTGAGACAGAGGGTAGGGTGAAGTAGGTGAAGGATGGGGAAAGGGGGACTATGGCGAGGTGAGATGGGGTGGGGGAAGTTGTGATTCGCAACGGTTGGAGCGAGGTGGAGAGTGAGAGTCGAAACGTGAGTGTGTGAGACAGGTGAGAGAGTGTGGTGTGAGGAGAGTGGGCCCAGAGTGTTGGGGAGTTGTGTCTGTGTGTGTGGGTTGTGCTCGTTGTGTGTGGGTGCGTGCGTTGGGGTGTGTGTGTTTATGGTGCTGTGTTATTTGTCCGTGTGTTGTTGTGTGTTTGGTGTGTGTGCGTGTATGTGTCAATGACTGTGTGTGTGGTGTTTGTGGTGGGTCGTGCGTTGAATTTTTGTGTTGTCCTGTGTTGAGTCAATGTTGAAAAAAACACCCTCCTGTTGTGTCTGTCTGTTCTTGGTCTTGCACATGTCTGTTGGGTGGCAAGTCTGGGTTCTCTAGCTCTTAGTTGTGCTCTGAGTGCGTCTCTCATGCTCTCTACTATCTCTCGTTGCGGGCGTGCCAGGATACTGCTATACTTCCTCATGTGTGTTGACTTTACAAAATGTGTGTGTGGTGTGGGTGTGAATGTGAGTGTGGGTAGTCCTGCAACTCTTACGAGGCACTAGACCGACAGTAGGAAATTTCAGTCTTGAGAAAAAAAGAAAAAAAAAAGGAAAAAAAAAAGTGAAAAAAGGACAAAGTTGGAAGGTTCGCGGAAGATCGTGCTTTATCCGGTCAATCTCAAAAGAGAACTCTCCCGCTCAACCTCTCATCGCTCTCCTGGCTTAATTATACAGTCAGTCAAGAAACGGCATGAATTCTTCATGAAGAGATGATTCAGCCGAGAGAGAGAGAGAGTGAGAGGGACTTGAGACAACAAGATTTCCAAAGGGAGAGGGAGAGAGATAAATGAATACGTGGGTACGAGAGTGAGAGGGAAAGTTTTGAGTGTGCATGGCCCGAGAGTGAGACGAGAGAGGATGTGAGAAAAGAAATAAAAAGGTGTTGTTAGGGGTGGGCTTTAGCATTAAAGCCTGTGTTTAGTCGATTTTGTTAAAGTACCACTAAAAAAAAACTGTTCTGCTGTTCCTTGGTCTTGTCGGTCTCTGAATGATCGATGTCTGTCCTGTCTCTGTCCTGTCTCTCTCTCTGTCGAAGGACTCTGCTACTCTCCTCTCCTCTCTCTCGAAAGGAAGGAGAACCTCCTTTCCTTTACTTTCACCTCATCGTATCTCTGTAATCTCCGGTCGAGTCACGAATCTTAATTCTAATTTTGTAGCTGTGCACCGCAAATTAATTCATTTCTATGCGATCTGTCTTGTGTGCGTGATTAGGCTTTACAAACCAGTCTGACAATTCTTTAAAAAAAAAAAGGGCAAAAAAAACAAAACGCACATAAGAACTTTCACCATATCCACATAAAAAGATAGCAATTACTCCGACTGTAAAAACAGGACAGAGACCATAATTTTTTTTTTTAATGTGATTATCATGGTCCCACCTTCCATCTTCTTGATGAATAATACAGTATCTATCCCGCGCCATAGGTCCCTCCATCTCTGCCTTCTCCGTTCCTTAAGCGCTCCTGGTCTGCAAGCTGTCCGGATGAAAATTTCTGCCCCTTTGAATCCTCTCTCTGCTGCCGACTCATTATCCTCGGAGTGAGGTTGTGATCTACATCAGCCCAATCATTCTCCTGTGGTTTTCTTCTCACATATGTTGGTCCTCAGCGGTTGGTGTCCTCGGGTGTGGCCTTGCTCCCTCCACGCCCGTCCTGTGTCACACTACTTTCTTTACATACGGCCCCCCCACCATCATATCTCACGTGGTTTTCTTGCGAAAATCCGATTAAAACAAAATGTCACGCGAAAGCCCAGAGAAACAAAGTGGACCAAAACGGGTAACAAGACAACACACACACGCGTTTCGACCTCTCAGGTCCCTTCCTCAAGGTGAAACCCAAAACGAATAAAATAGGAGAAAATTGCACTTAGTTTGAGCTCATGACCCCGCTCAGATTGCTTCCTGCACGATCAGCAGCCCCCAAGGAAGGAATGACCCCTTCCCGCCAATACATCTCCGTCCGTCCTACTATTTTAAAATCTCGCAGTGCCAGTAGGAAAGTTTTCCTGCACAGCTGAAGCACCGTTCTCTCCGAGGAAGAAGAAACCTAAGAGTGATGCTTCTGCAAAGTCGTTTGTGTGTTGTCTTTATCCCATCAGTTGTCCAGCGTTTCTCTGGGTGCGGTTCGCCGACCAGTATTTAAGATTTGTTTAGATTTCCCGCCTGCGAGTCACGTTTCATCTTTGCATACGTTTTAGATCGCTGATTCGTTTGGATTTTTTTTTTATGGGATCGTGTTGCGTAGAGACATATATGCCAGCTAGCAGCGGTGTGGTATCGCTTGCTCTGCCAGTACCCTGTGCTTGCTCAGTCAGCACACTCAGTTTAATGCTTGTCCCTCCTCAACACAGGACCACCACGAACACCAGTTTGGATTTTTGCACCAAATATTGTACAAGAGCCATGGCAGGGTTTTGAGGCTTACCATCGGCTTGAACACAGCATTTCATGTAAAACTGAACATTGATCAAAAGAAACGACCCCACACCAATTATGTCCCTGTTTTAGGGGGGGATCCAGTGCATCAATGACACAACACTAGCAATCTTCAAAGACATGATCTTCCCCTAAGCTGACGTCAGATTTCAAGCCTTTGGCAATCACCCGTGGACCCTAAGTTTGCGCCAGGTGGTAGCATACAAACAGCCCTCTTCCTGTGATTGTAGTCTGTCTGCTTGGAACCACCGGGCCATGTACCTTGATGGCCATATGAAAGAAAATGAGGAGAAATCAACTTTCAGACACAATAAAAATTCTCACTAACAATCTGATTTCGCCATATCTATGAATACTCGAGTCTATTAAGCAAGGCCTTGGGGGGGGCCGGCACTAAGTTCTTGGTTGTGTGTAGCCACAGTATGCTGACTCACAAGCCAACAAATGGGCGACGTTTCTAGCCGGGTGTGATGGTCGTCAGAGAGGGCGCCCACACCTTGATGGGCGGGGGGTCGGACAAATGGAGCAGCTGCCAGCTGGCATGCTAAAGGCCATGGCCGCACTGAGACACGGAAGCGTAACGCTCGTTGAAGGCAGACATATACATTTCTTTACTTATTTGGGGGGAAATATTGTCAATCGTAAACATCTGTTTCGTGGTCCTTCGGGTGAAATGTAGGAAATTGAATCCCACGGCTGTAACATTGTGCAGTTATGTACTTGTTTACAACGGACAAGGTTCTTGGGATTTGAAAGGCATGCGACTCCTAGTGATTTGGAGTGATTTTGAAAAACAAACGGTCCCTCACGGTGGCATTTTGTTTAGATATCAGATGGATTAATGAATATCTCTCTTCTCGCTATAGCTCTCTGTCTCTGTCTCTGGCTCTCTTCTCTCTACTCTCCACTTATTGTCGTTTAGTAATATTCTCTCTCTCTCTCTTTCTCTTGCGTTCTTTTCTGTTGTTCAATTTGTAATGTTGTGGGCATCAGCAATTCGTAAAAAAGGCCGTCAATGAAAGGCCCGAATTAATCAAAGCACATTAAGATGCAGTACATTAGCATTCTCATACGCTCTCTGACTTCCGTATGGATATTCTTACGCTCGCT
>JADBJO010028972.1:0-19548 GCA_016801955.1 Conus betulinus | reverse complement strand
TCTAAAAAGAATATGTTTCACTATGAGTGGAACATGACATGGAATGCACCACGGAGTTTCTTCACCTTTTAGAAGATAAAACGAGTGGCTTGTAAGCAAACGCACAAGTCTGTTTCGTCTTTACGGCCACCTTGGGGACATTGTATAGACTCTTTCAGGATTGGACGGATTTTGAACAATCGTCTTCCTCTTGCCAATGACCTTTGACATAAGCCTGTGTTGGGGTTTCAGATCAGTGTGTGGTATAGACAATCTGCTCAACGTTTCCTGTGGTGACACTCTTGGCAAGTTGATCAACTACCTCGTTGCATCGAATGCCCGCATGGCTGGGAACCCAAGCAAAAACTATGTTACATCCGTCCGATTTCAGAGAGATTTACAGTTCGAAAACCGGTCATCAGCTGAGGGGTGCTTGAGATTTCGGCCGACAATGGCTTCCAAAGCAGAAAGGGAGTCTGATGAAATGAGGAAGTCATTATGTTTGGATTTACAGACCATTTTAAGAGCCAGGACTAAGGCTGTCAAACTCGGCAGCGTAGATGGAGCTGTCAGCGGAAATGTGTCCGGTACATCTCTGAGGGGGGTGGGGGGGGGGGGGGGGTCCACTGCACAAAACACAGCAGAGGCAACTCCCTCCTCAGATTTGGAACCGTCGGTGAAAATTCTTTTGAAGGATGAAAAACTTCGAACACAGCTCAGCAAAACGGGATTTGTATGCCGAGGAACAAGAGGAATCTTTACAGTACGAGGCTAAATCACACACCGGATCTCTGGAGTGAAGAAAGACCGTGGTGGGGCATAAGGAACGTTGGAAAAATCACAAAACTACTCCAAGCTCTATACTTGCTTTGTTCAACAGTCCATATGCAGGGTTTTGAGGTTCAGAAGAGAGATTCAGACAATAGTTTAAAGGCAAATTTCAGTCGACGATTGAGAGAGATGATGATTCTCCTGCTTCAGCATACGGGCTATAAACAGGTATGGTGCGGAATGCACCCAGACACAATCGAAGCCCTTGATGGTGGATAGGATCTAGACTTTTCAGGTAGGATGGTCTGGCCGAGCCGTACACTACACACCTGTAGTCAAGTTTGGAGCGGATCAGAGCCCTTTAAAGATGGAGGAGAGTTTTCTTGTCAGCATCCGAACCTGTGTGTACCACAACTCGCAGAATGTTCGGTGCTTTCTGACATGCAGATTTCAAGTGTTGGCTATGACTTTAAAGTTGAGTTGTTGTTTTTTTAATCAAAAACAACACCCAGAAATCTGGCTTCTTTTCCACAGCTGGAATGGTGAACTTGTCCGGACGAATTTCAGGATCAGCAAAGTACTGACGAAAATATTGTGAAAATGGGTTGACTGTGTTTGGGTACTTGAAAAGGTAAACCCGTTTTCCTCGGCCCACTGTTGAATCCTATTAATCCAACGTTGAAGTCGACGCTGTACGCTGGCATCAGAGGCTCCAACTACGTACAGTGCAAAGTCATCACAAACAGAGAGGACTCAGAGCCCTGGTTTACTGATTTGACAATGTCGTTAATATTGATACTGAAGACAGCAGGATAAAGAATACTCCCTTGAGGTACACCCAACTCTTGCCCATAGAAGTCAGACAGCGTGATGCCAATACGCACTAGGAACTGCCGGTCAGCCAGAAAGTTTTGAATAAATGAAGGCAGATGACACAAAAAACCAAGTCTATGAAGATCCATAAGGATTCCAGATTTCCAAGTGGTGTCGTGCGGGTTTTCCAGATAAAAATAAAAGATAACAACCACATGTTGTTTATTGATGGAGGCATTGTGGGATGGTGGTTTCCAGACGGACTAAATGGTCAAGTGTCGAATGGTACTTCCAGAACCCGTAATGTTCACTGGCCAAAAGGCCATCAGTTTCCAGTTTCCACATCAGTCGGGAGTTGATCATCTTTTCCATTAGCTTGCAGAGGCAGCTGGTCAGACATACTGGACGATAATTTGAAGGGTTGGTAAGGTCTTTCCCGGGCTCAGAAATCGGAGTGATCAGGGCTTTCAGCCAGGAGGGCGGAAAGCATCATGTGGTCGAGAAATGGTTGTAGACTTTCAGAAGGGCATGGAGACAGCTTTCTGGGAGATGTTTCAAGACCTGAGAATGAATATCAGCCAGGCCAGGGGCAGAATCGTTGACGGTTTGCAGATCTGATTTCAGTTCATCGATTGAAAAAGGTAGATTGTAGGCTTCAGAGTCGTCTGATGTGAAATTGTATAAGATGTTTCCCTGAGTTGTTTGTTTTTCAAAAAGGCTGCAGATTTACTTGAAGATGATTAGTTTCTGTTGAATGGTGGAGGTCAGCAGATTGGCAACAGCTTGTTTGTCAGTTATCACAGCATCGGCAAGTTTCAGGTGATGAATTGACGGGTTGGTGTTCTTCCCTTTGATTTTCTTGTTAATGCTCCAGACTTTTTCTTGGATGTTTTAGATGTCAGCTTGGAGTGGAAGTTTCTCCAAGACTGACGCTTACTGATTTTAAACGTGTGTCTTGTTTTGGCACGGAGTTTTTAACGGGCTCGAGCGTTGGGAGCTGAAGGTCTTTAGAATACCCTACGTTGAGCCCGTTTGCGTATTTTTGAGATTTGTTGGCAGTCAGAACTGAACCAAGGCAGCTGGAGTTTATCGAAAGACTTGGAATACAGGTTTTTGCACACTTAATCAAAGTATTAGTTAGAGATTCTGTTGGGTCTTGATTTTGAAAAATGATAGTTTCCCTTGAGCTCCTTTGAAATATTTGCAGCAAAAAAGATTCCAGTTGGCCTTCTTAAAATTAGCATGGTCTGGAACAGAGGTTTTTTCAGTTGTTATTGATTTTGATAGACCAGAAATATGATCACTTCCATGCAGATCGCCATGGACAGAACACTCATAGTCCAGAACCAGCGAGGTGTCACATACTGACAAATCTTAATTCGAAAGTGAACCTGAGGAAGAGTGGAGGTAAGTTAGAGATCCATCATTTAAACAAGACAAATCGAATTCTGAAAAGACATCTTCGAGAAGCACACCTGTGGATGACGAATTCATACTACCTCAAAGCGGATTATGGCCATTACAGTCACCCACAACATTCAATGGTGAGGAAGTTTTTCAATCAGACTCACAAGGTCCTGATGACAAACTGGGACAGAAGGTGGTAGGTATAACGAGCAAATTGAAACGGTGTTATGGAGAGCGACTCTCGCAGCTACTTCCTGGAAAGGGGTAGCAAGAGCAACAGGCTAAACAGCAAAGTTTTTGTGGATAAGAAGGGCAACACTGCACGTTAGTCCCAATGTGGAAGGCTGGACAGGTTTGGAAAGATACTGAGCCAGAAAAAGTGAAGGTCTTCTGGCTCTGAAGTTTTGTTTTCCTGAAGAGCTACTACCTGAGGTTTTTAGTGTACGACTTAAAAGCTGCAGCTCCTCAAAGTTAGAATTTAAACCATGGATATTCCAATGAATTAATTGACTATCCATGGTGAGAGGACAAACAGAAGAGAAATCAGTTCATCCCCGAGTCGTCATCTGCACCCAATGGAGCGTATCTGTTTTGAAGACGGACAGCTGACAGACTTGCCCGCAGGTGGAGACGGCTTTTGGGTTTGGAGACGGTAGAGGTCGCCTTAAATCTCACCACCATCTCCGCACTTGGTTGGAACTCCCTTGCCCGCACGAGCACTGCTCTCGAAAGTTAGAGGCAGGAGGGCTTTTTTTATAGTCTGCCCAGCAGCAGATGAATTAGACTGCTGGGCAGTCTGAGAGGTGGCAGATTTATTTCCCCCCGCCAGGGGCATCCACTTTGGATTGGGAAGCGGTGGATTTGCCTCCACCGGGGCTTGATAGTTATTCTTGCAATGTTTTAGAAAAAAAAATAAAGACATCGGTTTGACAGCAACGAGAAACTTTCTTCATAGTCGAAGCGTATGAAGAAAAATGAAGACTGACTAGCAAGGACCTGCTTCCGTGCCTCGAAAAATGAGATTTTATTTTCCGTTTTTAACTTTCTGCATGTTGGTTTCCTGAGCAGTTGCGTGAAGAGGAGGGGTGGCCCGCCATCGCAGTTTGCACAGTGAGCCGGATCTTTACACGGCCCATCATGGGTGGCTTTGCAGCAAACACCACCACACCTCTTCCTCAGAACAACGATCTCTGATGTGCCCGAACTTCTGGCACTTGAAGCGTCACATCAGAGATGGAATGTCAAGCTGGAAGCGCACGTTCAAGTAGCCCACTTCGGTGACCTGAGGTGATGAAGAGGTACAGAATGTCAGAAAGAGGGCGTTAGTGGGCACTCTTTCTGACCTTTGCGAAATGTCACCCTATGCACGTCTATCACACCTTGGGATGCTAGTTCTGTTTTGATTTCTGTCTCCAAGACACCTCTGAGATCTAGGCATCGAATGACTCCTTTGGACGAATTCAGGTGTTTATGGAGAGTCACCCACATTTCTCTGTCTACTAGCCTTGTGGCCCTCAGCAGCTGTTCAGATGTTTCTTCGACTTGCACTGACCAAGGGATTAACCATTTCTTAGTCTTTTCACCGACTGAGAGTCGCCTGATATTCCTTGGAACCCTTTCTGGATTGCGAAAGGACTCGGAGCTGAAAACTGGCCTTTCCTGCACTGTTCCTTCAATCACAAGCCAGCAAGCCAGAATCCTGTCCTCTTTCCTTGTTTCCATGTCAGAGTCGCTGTCTGTATCAAAATCCCTCGATACAGTGGCCACTGCCTTCCTCTTTTTTAAGGTGTGTGTGTGTGTGTGTGCGTGTGTGTGTGTGTGTGTGTGTGTGTGTGTGTGTTCTTTGAAGAAGCCATGTTTATGTGCTTTGATTCATCTCTCCCTTATCCACTCGCCAACAAGGGGCCAGGGCCAAGAAGTCACTGTCTTGACCCCTTCCAGGTTTCAGGAGAGATATACGACCAAACAGGAGCCCACCAACCCTATCCCCCTCTCATCATGCCCAGCTCCTGGGATCAGAGGTCTGAGCACTGCAGGGGTTACCTTGGCCAGCCGGAGAACTGCCTGTCTTGACCCAGCTCTGTGCAGTGGTAGTCGATTGATACACCTGGGCCAGAGTGTACCCCCTGTCCAGGAGAGGTCCAAGCCAAAGAGATGTGTCGAGGGCACCTGCCCTCTCAATCACCCAGGGTCTCATTCCCCTCCATCACAGGTCGCACCGCACAGCAAACGCAAACGATCTTAATTTAAGAACACCACGAGAGAAAAGGAATGTGGTCAAGAAGACATTAAGGGGGAGACGAAGATGGAAAAGATCCGTTAAGAAAGGCAAGAAGATAAGAAAAGGAAAAAAAGGTGGGTTACTATTTGTCTGGGCCCTCCCTCTTAACCTTTTTGATATGGGAGACCCTACTAGGGCATCAAAATTCCTACCACGTAGTGCTTAGGCCAGTCAGCAACTTGGCTATACAGGCCCAGAAGCGTTCACAACAACTAACCATCCAGTCGAGTACTTATCCCCCCGTCAGCAAAGCCTAAGGGATCATTGGACTGCGCAAAAACCCTCCGACCACGGCAAGCTTGCAACCCCCCGTAAAGAGAGAGAGAGAGAGAGAGAGGAGAGAGAGAGAGAGGAGAGAGAGAGGAGAGAGAGAGAGAGAGAGAGAGAGACAGAGGCACTGACTGACTGAAAGACAAACAGATTGTAGACAGACAGACTGATCTGGAGAGTGAGTTTTACTGACCTCTTTCATGTCCTCAAAAGATGTAGTGAAGAGGGGTAAGTCTGGATTCTTCTTCACACACTCGTCCATTTGTTTCATGAAAGGGATGTACTCTCCTAAGGTACTGCACGGGAGTTTAATTCATTTTAGCCTTGAGTGTGTGATCATACGAGGGGGGGGGGGGGGGGCGGGGGGGGGGGGAACACACGGGGGGGGGGTTGGTGGGGGGGGGGGTGCGTGCGTGCATGCGTGTGCCGTGCGTACATATGTGTGTGTGTGTGTGTGGTGTGGTGTGTGTGTGTGTGTGCACGCGCAAGGGGACTTATGTTTGCACATAAGCATACGCAGAGATTTGTGCTAAATATTACTCTTTACTACGTATTATGGTTGTATCCACACACACACACACACACACACGCACACGCACACATATACGTACACACACACACACCACACACACACACACACACACACCCACACACCACACCACACACACACACGCACACACACACACAACACATCCACACAGACAGACAGAAAGACAAAACACACACACACACATGCATGCGCGCGCGCGCGCGCGCGCGCGCGCGCGCCACACACACACACACACACACACACACACACACACACACACACACACACACCACTCACGCACACACACAAACGCACACACAGACTGCACACACTCATTCACATTAAGGGATGGACTTAAAGACAAAAAAAGAAGAGGAAATGGGCGAACTCAAAACAAAACAAAAGAAAACAAAAAAAAAAAAAAACAACACAACACAAAGAAAAGAAAAAGAAAAAAGAAGAAGAAAGGAAAAAGAAAAGAAACCTAAACCAAACAAAAGTCGAAAAAGAAAGGAAGAAGAAAGGCATAATCCCACGCTTACTCACCACGCTCCGAAAAGAACACTTTCTCAAAACCATCGATGGTTCGAACCCTCAGCTCCCGAAAATTGCCGGAATGTGGAAATACATGGACACGAAGACGTCCTTGACATTGCGATACACGGGATGACCTTGACCCTTCTTCTCCAGGATCTGGCGGGGCAGAAGGCGGAGGGAGATGGGAGAGTTAAGGACCCTTGGCGAGGGCTCGGCATGGATGGGACTCTAATGGGAGCGGCTTCCAACATGTCCCTGCCCTTGGTCCGTTTTTCTCGTACTCCGCTTTTTTTTCCTTTCTTTCCTGACAACAGCATGGAGGCTATCTCCCACATCCAGTGTGTGCCTGGAGAGAAGACGTCCCAGCAGTCATCTTGGAGGAGAAGGATTTGCACAGGGGAGAAGATGAAAGGTGTTCTCGCCAAATCATTGGAAATGGAAAAAGTTAAACTTGCCGGTCGGGGAAGGCCGGGTGTAATGTAAGAGGGTGGAGTGTGTGTGTGTGTGTGTGTGTGTGTGTGTGTGTGTTGTGTGTGTGTTAAGGGAAGGTGGTATTGGCGAGCTAGAAGTCAACCCTGCGTAGACAAAACCTATGGGAGGGAATGGAATGTGACGGGTGGGAGTACATATGGCGAATAGCTAGGATGCACTGAAGGTCTACCGATGCTACACCTAGCTTTGAAAATAGGCATAAGCTATGCTCCCGCAAAAAAAAAAAAAAAAAAAAAAAAAAAAAAAACAACTTCCTGTGCCACAGACGCGGTCAGTATTCTCAGTCCATCGTGTAAATAATTGTGACGGTTGCCCTTGAAGGCAGAGCATCAGGTAGGGGTACTTACCAAAACATCAGAACCACCATGCTGCACACTGGGCAGGTATTACGGTAAAACTCCGATGATTTTAGCAGTCAAATCATAGCAAGTCCACAGTACACGTTCTCACTGAATCCGATTAAAAATGATATTCCACATACGGGGCTCTGGCCTCGCAAAGACATCATCATCACCATCGTCATTGTCATCATCGTCATAAACAAAAGTACCGCTAACAGTAACAAATCCAGACAGATTGCAAAAGAGCACCTGCGTCTCTACTTGGGATGGACAGAAGGTCAAAACGAAACAATTCGATGTGAAAAAACTGATGATGACAAACACACTCCCTTCCGTCACCATTCCTCAAAAAACGTAAGATTCTAACATCCCATCCCTCACCTCCCACTCCTCCATCGTCTTTTTTCCCGGAAACAAACACCCCATCATTAGAAATAAAGCAAAATGTAATGTCCCCACCCCGTATGTCGTTTCTTTGTCTGCAGAAACATAAAATCATGATCAACAAAGGCCACTTATCATTTCCGACGGCTTAACCGAATCGCAAAAGTCTGACATAGGTTTTCAAAATTTAATTATTTTTTTTAAAAAAACGATCATCACTGTTTTCAAATCACATGGATAAGTCGTTAAGTATGCACTTGAGGCGTCTGAAATGACTCGTTTGAAATAATCGTTCGTTTCTTATTTATGAAGTATCCGCCCTCGTATGAGAGATCGAAACAGGTCGTGATGAATGTTGTATGGTGGTTTGACTGTGTTTGCTTTTTTTCAACGTTGAAACCACCTCGTACAACTTGAACATTTCTGAAGCCTATCCTGTGATAGTCATTTCAATGAAAAGAGCAATAGAAATGGCTGCATTGTATGGTTCTGTGGGTGATATTCTGCTTTCCCAGGGTCAAATCAAACTCTGTCATACTTACTCTTTGCATACGACTGGAAAATCGCGATCACAAATCCACAATAGATCGAGAACATGAATAGAGAATGGACGCTAAGCAAAAATTCCCTGAAAATGGCTGTGATTATGACATACACTTTGTGTCAAAATGTATATGGAAAGCCTTCCCTACCTGCTTTAGAGTACGCCAGGAGTACGACGTCATCTCGCGTATCTCCAGAGATTTGAGAAGTTGCACGTGCTCTGTCAAGGGTCGGTTGGTGTCAAAGAATGTGGGGTAGAGGAATGCCCTCCACATCAACGCATGGCATGACAGACTCGGAATGTCGTCCTGCTGGTCTTCGTGGCTTCTTTGGACTGCGACTGGTCAGTGGTCATACACTTAAATAGTATCACTGACGTCATCGGTTTGCGTCGCCACCATTATCCATCATCGCAATCATCCATTCACATCGACTCACAGGCTAAGAATGACTGAAAACGCGTCAACATCTACAACCATCTGTGCATAAATACATGTATACATTTATACACATGCTCAAACGCACATCTGCGCCTGTACACACACTCACAGAGACAGGCATACAGACACACGTACTAACCAAAGATGATTGAAATGCCATCCTCCCACACTCACTTACCCTCCACTCCCCACCCTCTCTCTACCTCCTCACACATGCACATACATACATGCGTTGCACACACACACCACACACACACACACACACACACACACACACACACACACACACACACACACACACTCTCTCTCTCTCTCTCTCTCTCTCTCTCACTCATATACGCACGCACGCACGCACCTGTGCGTGCGCGCACGCACACCACACACACACACACACACACACACACACACACACACACACACACACGCACACACACACACACACACGCACGCACGCACGCACGCACGCATTGCATGCACTTATGCACGCACGTACATCATGAACAGACGTACTCGCAAATCAAAATACATACCATATCTCCGAATGAATATTGCTACACAGTTCACGACACTAATTGGCCTTTCGTCAAGCGCGAAGTCTTGATATCAACCGTTCAGGCCACTCTCAGGCGACGACTATGCAGTCAGCTTTCTGCCTGCACTATCTAAACGACATGCATGACCTGATTTCAGCCAACATAAACACCGGCCATAATGTTTTAAAAGTACCACCCCCATGAGAAATCATCCCCCCCCCCCCTTCTGTCCAACTTTTCCTCCACCTGTCACCCCACCCCATCCAGTCCCACCCGTCCCTCCAGATGATCTTTCAGTAAGTGCTTCAATGATGAAACATCTTTCATTTTTATTTGCTCCTCATTTAGGAACGCTTAAGACTTCCATGCCTTTTTTTTTTTTTTTTTTTTAGTGGCACTACTCCGAAACAGCTCATTCTGACTCCCCTTTCCCCAGCGCACAGCCACACCCATACTCGACTCAATATCAGCGTCGCAGCCCACCCCACCACAGGAGACACTGCCGTGCTGCTAAACCGTCCTCAGTACTCCTCAAAAGTGTTGTGCTCTGGCTGCAAGAATGCCGCAGTTTCGACATCTGAAGACCGATTTGTCTCCCCATTTTCATGAATAAACCAAAAACAAAATGGGACCAACACGTCTGAGCGTCATTCCAAACTACAAACCCCTTGGATGATAACTGCAGAGGTCGAAGTCATCACAGACATTAACATGTTCTGAAACTGTGTATCCCGTGCTTGCTCTTCTTTCAATGCAGGTCAAGAGACTTGAGCAGGTGAGAGTACGTTTAAGAGAACCTGAAACCCCACGCCAAAGCCATACATGAAGAAGTCCAGGAAAACAAAGACGCTTGTCTAGGACTCAATAACCATGGATAGAACAAGCAGAAGACACCACACAACTTGTTTGTTAAGTTATCAGAACTTGGACAGACCAACGAATGGGAAAAGTATCCATGACCACTGTGACATCTCCACCACACTGCCACAGAGCCAGATGTGTGTGTGTGTGTGTGTGTGTGTGTGTGTGTGTGTGTGTGTGTGTGTGTGTGTGTGTGTGTGTGTGTGTGTGTGTGTGTATGTCTGTGTGTGTGTGTGTGTGTGTATGTGTGTGTGTGTGTGTGTGTGTGTGTGTGTGTGTGTGTGTGTGTGTGTGTGTGTGTGCGTGTGTACATGTATATGTATGTGTTATGTGTGTGTGTGAGTACATGCGTGCGCGTGTGTGCGTGCGCGAGTGTATACATATGCGTGCGTGCGTGCGTGTGCGTGCGTGCGTGCGTGCGTGCGTGCGTGCGTGTGTGTGTGTGTGTGAGTGTGTGTGTGTGTGTGTGTGTGTGTGTGTGTGTGTGTGTGTGTGTGTGTGTGTGTGTGTGTGTGTGTGTGTTTGAGAGGCTCAGTAATTCATTTTAGCTCTTATGTCTTTTCTTCATTGTTTTGATACTTTCCTATTCCGCCAATGTCAGCACAGACGCGTTACATCCACGCCGCCGCCGCCGTGTGTGTGTATGTGTGTGTGTGTGTGTGTGTGTGTGTGTGTGTGTGTGTGTGTGCGTGCGTGCGTGCGTGCGTGCGTGCGCTGTGCGTGCGTGCGTGCGTGCTTGCGTGTGTGTGTGTGTGTGTGTGTGTGTGTGTGTGTGTGTGTGTGTGTGTGTGTGTGTGTGTGTGTGTGTGTGTGTGTGTGTGTGTGTGTCTCTCTCTCTCTCTCTCTCTCTCTCTCTCCTCTCTCTCTCTCTCTCTCTCTCTCTCTGTGTGTGTGTGTGTGTGTGTGTGTGTGTGTGTGTGTGTGTGTGTGTGTGTGTAAGGGAGAGGGAGAGAAGACATACAGACCGACAGACAGACATACAGACAGAGACAAAGTGTGTGTGTGTGTGTGTGTGTGTGTGTGTGTGTGTGTGTGTGTGTGTGTGTGTGTGTGTGTGGTGTGTGTGTGTACGTGCACGCGCGCACTGTACTTTCTTGCATGCTAGTAGACGGATGAACTGTTTCCTTTGTAGCAGACAGCTCTGCGTTGACGAAGCAAAATGATTCCAGATTTCGGTTTGTCTGCAACGTGTACAGACAACGGCAAAGGGTGACGTCACATGAACGTGCGAAGCACGTTGCCCACTGCCCTCTTTCTACACATCTTGCTACACAACACAATGGCAATGATGTAGTCAACACTTTGTGCACCCGACGGATAGTTTTTATTGTCATTTTATCACTCTGTGCGCTTAACAAATTATAAGTTTGTATCAAAAGCGATTTTTAGGTGATTCTCGATTCAAACTGACCAGCGTCATCTTTAGAGTGGTGTCCCCTGGCCCTGAGTGGTGTCCCCTGGCTCTGAGTGGTGTCCTTGATTCTAAGTTGTTTCCCCTGGCACTGAGTGGCTTCCCCTGGCTCCGAGTGCCTTCCCCTGGCTCTGAGTGGCTTCCCCTGGCTCTGGGTGGTGTCCCTGGTTCTAAGTGGTGTCCCCTGGCTCTGAGTGGCTTCCCCTGGCTCTGAGTGGCTTCCCCTGGCTCTGGGTGGTGTCCCTGGTTCTAAGTGGTGTCCGCTGGCTCTGAGTGATGTCCCCTGGCTCTGAGTGGCGTCCCTGGTTCTAAGTGGTGTGCCCTGGCTCTCAGTGGTTTTCCCTGGCTCTGAGTTTTGTCCCCTGGCTCTTAGTGGTGTTCCCTGGCTCTGAGTGTTGTCTTCTGTTTCTAAGTGATATCGTCCCCTGGTTCTGAGTGGCTTCCCCTGGCTCTGAGTGGTGTCCCCTGGCTCTGAGGGGTGTCCCCTGGCTCTGAGTGATGTCCCCTGGTTGAGTGGTGCCTCCTGGTTCTGAGTGGCGTCCACTGGCTCTGAGTGGTGTCCCCTGGCTCTGAGTGATGTCCCCTGGCTCTGAGTGGTGTCCCCTGGCTCTGAGTGGTGTCGTCTCTCTGCCCTGGAGTGGTGTCCCCTGGCTCTGAGTGATGTTCCCTGGCTCTGAGTGGTGTCTCCTGGTTCTAAATGGTGTCCCCTGGCTCTGAGTAGCTTTTCCTGGCTCTGTGTGGTGTCCCTGGTTCGAAGTGGTGTCCCCTGGTTCTGGGTGGTGTCCCCTGGCCCTGAGTGGTGTTCCCTGGCTCTGAGTGGTGTTTTCTGGCTCTGAGTGGTGTCCCCCTGGTTCTAAGTGGTGTCCCCTGGCTCTGAGTGGCTTTCCCTGGCCCTGTGTAGTGAACCTGGTTCTAAGTGGTGTCCCCTGGTTCTAAGTAGTGTCCCCTGGCTCTGAGAAGAGTCCCCTGGATCTAAGTGGTGTCCCCTGGCTCTGAGTGATGTCTCCTGGCTCTGAGTGGTGTCCCCTGGCTCTCTGCCTCTGCTGCTGGCAGTGCCGCACTGGCCGAACGAAACACAGAGCTGCTCCGGTGGCCAGAAGCCCGATGCCGATAATGTGGTAGACCAGGATGTAGGATCCTGTCAGGTCCCGAACGTAGCCTGGAAGAGAACGAAGGTTGTTCATTTCATTATCATCATCGTCGTCGTCGTCGTCGTCGTCGTCGTCGTTGTCGTCTTCGTCGTCATTATCATTATCATCATCATCGTTGTAGTCGTCGTTGTCGTCGTCGTCGTCGTCATCGTTGTTGTCGTCGTCGTCATCATCGTCTTTGTCGTCGTCGTCATTATCATCATCGTCAACATCGTTATCGGCGTCGTCGTCGTCCTCAGTCATCATCATCATCATCATCATCATCATCATCATCATCATCATCATCAATCACCACCACCCCACCACCACCATTATATCTTCATTATGATACATTTCATTTATGTAATCACCCAGTTTGATGCTAAAGTACCCCACAAAGGACCTTACAAAACAGTCTCTAAAAACACATATTTAACGTCAGGATTTACGAAATAAAATCATTAGAAAAAATATTACGCATCAAAAACTGAACATAAATTGTGTAATCATATATAGTGACGGAAGAATCATGCTCGTACACACGCGCGTGCGCGCACGCACAACAACACACACACACACACACACACACACACACACACACACACACACACACACACACACACACACACACACACACACACACACACACACACACACACACACACACACACATACACACACACACACACACACACACACACACACACACAACACGCACACATAAACACACAAGCGCGGGCGAACGCGCACGCATGCATGCACTTACAAACACACCAAAGAGTATACGCCAAGTACATTACGTTCTCTCCAAAAGTGACACTTGCTGATCACAGTCCCACCTCTAAACCCTGTCCTCCCGCATCTCTACCTCTCTTGGTTAAAAAAAAAATCAAATTACCCAGCTTTTCCTTACCTCCCTGAGCCCTACCCACAACCTCATCCTCATCCAGACATCATGGTCATAGTTACAGTATAGTAATACAGCAAGAACTCCAGGGCACTGAGAAGAAGATCTGAAACAGATGGGATCATGTTTGACTGGCAGGTCTAGTGAGGTTGAGGATCAAGTTTGACTTGCAGGTCTAGTGAAGGTTGAGGATCAAGTTTGACTGGCAGGTCTAATGAAGGTTGGGGATCAAGTTTGACTGGCAGGTCTCATGAAGGTTGGGGGTGAGAAAAGAATGAGAATTCCAAAGTGGTAATGTTGTCGTGCAGTCCGAACATGATGAATGAGCACACACCTGGTGAGCAGCAGCTCTGAGAGCGAGGGCGGTAGGGATACGGATGGAAGTGGTTTGTCTCTGAGCCACATGCAGCTGTCCGTCCGTCCAGTCGACGAAAACCACTTCTGTCATCTTGGGGGTGAAAGGGAGGAGAGGGGAGGGGGGGGGGAGGAGGAGGAGGGTGTGATGCTGTGTGGACACGCAGGTGGCTGAGCAAGCCGATGTGTGCACGGAATGTGCGGTGACAGCTCGGACAGGGAGACCTGCTCTTGTTTGCTGGCACGGGCTTCCCTTGCCTGTCTCTTTTGTTGCCCTGCAGCTGTCCTCTTTTCTTCACATAAACTGGCTCCTTTGTGGATAGAGTGGCGCCATCTGGGTCGATATATAGCAGTTAGCTCGCATGTGTCAGGCTTGACGTTAAACGCTTTCAAGGATGTTTTGAGGGTGTCTTTGAAGCGTTTCTTCTGACCTCCGTGGGAACGCACTTCTCTTTGCAGCTCACCGTAGAAGAGTCTCTTGGGTGGCTGATGGTCTGGCATGCGAGCTGAGCAAAGATGCTACGAACGGTACAAGTGACTAATGTAACACGGTGTTGTCTAAGTAGACAACAAGCAAACAGCTGTGAGATTTGTCTGCTTTGAGTGAAGTCAGTGCCCGTGTGGTCCTTCAACTGTGCTTCCAGGCTGGGTCAAATTGTTGAAGTGACTGATCATGAGTTTGTGGCAAAGCATTTACCATTTTGGTGACATAAAACAATACTGGAAGTCTAATCATGACGAAGAAAGGAAAAGATACACCCACAAGTGCGTTTAGGACCCAGTCAAATACTGTTATCAACTGCCGAACGAACCAGCTGTGAACAATCCTGCACCACCCTTAGAAGCTTGCGCTGTGTTCTCGTAGGGTGCAGGCTGGCACAAGGATCGTGAAGAAACATTTTCTGGTCGAGATACGATATGTTAGCGTGTAAGCAGACACACTTCTGGTGATAATAGATTGTGATGGTCGTAAGTTGATAATTGATAAATAAACAGGATGGGTTCCAGAGTTTAATCTTGGAGAATGCTGCTCTATACAGGGTGTGGGAAGGTCAGGTCGTGCGTTCTATTTTGTGTGCCCAAATATGAGCTGCTGGGGCTTTGACTTATCATCTTGTATGAAAGGACTCGACGTCAAACGGTCAGAATATGTGTCTACAGAGCTGACGGCAGATGGAGCCACTCACGGGATCACATGTTGATGGCTTGAAACCCCCCTCTGTCCAACCAGCAGTCAATGAAACCCCTCTCTCTGTCCATCCAGCTGTCAATGAAACCCCTCTCTGTCCACCCAGCTGTCAATGAAACCCCCTCTCTGTCCGCCCAGCAGTCAATGAAAACCCTCTGTCCACCCAGCAGTCACTGAAAACCCTCTGTCCACCCCAGCAGTAAATGGGTATCTGATTCACTTCAGGACAGGTTCAAGCAGCAGAAGGAGAGGGAAAGGCTCCACCTTCCATAATGCTGTGCCCTGGTCACAGCATACGTGTGGTCACTGCCTCTATGGCCGTTATGTTATAGGACTTAACCTGTCAGCCTGTGAAAGACTAGCGTTTGGTCCACTGCTAAATGGTTACTGGAAACAAGGAGGAGAAAACCTATGCCAGTTCGAACTGCTATCGCCTCCAAACCATGTCCATTACCAAGCAGACCACAACTCCAGGAATTTCAAGATGTGCTTCGTGCATAAGTAGGATGTTCAGATTCAATGTGCATGTATCTGTAGATGGTAAATCAGCGTAGTGTCTGTCGTGATCAGAAAGTTGTCGTACAGGGTTCCACAAATCTGTATCAAAGCTACACATACAGTGGCGGCATGAAACTTTCCAGACGCATTCTGAGGTTTTGAGTTCAGCTGAGGTCAAGTGATGTAAGATCTGGTGGTCCTGTAGATCAAGTCATGTTGTGTTTATAGACCAGCAATCACGCGGGTGCATATACGGCTAAAAGCACGTTACAACCGGAGTTATGCACAACTTAAAACTCCAAGGAAAAACCATAAACACACAAGTTTCATATGCAGTACATCCATAATCTTGTTTGGAAAAGATTGATTGGCTCACTGCAGAATGAGGAGGGCCGTTTCACGTATAGCATTGTGGTGCACGCAAGCATTACCTTACAGCATACTACAAGCCTTATGACGAGGAGTTTGCTTCGAATATCAGATGTGATTCCCAACAACCGACGCTCAGTGGGGGTGGGGGTGCGGGTGGGGGAGCAGAATAATAACCGTTTTTGGAAGGGATAGTAACTGTTTTGGTCACTACTAGAAAAAAAAAACACACGACATTTTAATCAGACAGGTAAGTAAATCTAAAAGGAATTCGGGGAGACTACGAATGCAAAGATAGCGTGTTTGGCCTTTAGACATGTGACAACACTGTCATCGGATCACGGTGCATTTTCATTCATGCACACCTAGAGTTGATTTTGGATGCACGTAAACATTCCCACTTCCGTTAAGTGCACATCTGCTGACTGCGACATGCCACGTCACAGACGAACCTTGAACAGCAAGCATGCTGGCAGGCAGATAGCGCAGTGTTAACTAGTTCAATGTTGAAGAAAGGAGAGACAGAGACAGAGAGAGAGAGAGAGAGAGAGAGAGAGAGAGAGAGAGAGAGAGAGAGAGAGAGAGAGAGAGAAAAGCTTACTGTCAGACACCCGACTCTGCTAGTATGCTGGAGTAAAACTTCACTGTAGAAATTTGTTTTACCTCAAAGCTTGATTTAAAAAAAAAAAAATTTCAGTGAAGAAGGGAAGATTTCACGGATCGAATTCATGAGAGGATTCCAACTTTCTGGTGGTGTCCTTCGTCTTGGCATGACCAGAGAAGATGTTGAGTTAACGCTGTTTGTTCAAAGAAGCAGTCTGTATGGTGGTTCCCTCGTCAATTAAGCAGGTCTAGCAATGCCGCAGTTCTTTAAACTGCAGTATAGTCATTTTCCACATTTGATTTGAGACGAGGCTTGACATTTTCTCATTGCTATGGACAGGCACCGCTGAAGCGATTGCGACCACCACCACAACAGTAACAATGATGCTACTATGACTACTTCTTTTATTATTACTCGTTTTACTGCAAGAGATCTTATATACGGAGAAGAACACAGTCATGATCAAAAGTAGTGAGGACAGCATTTCCGGCTATATTTCTTTGTTTAAGCATCTCTCTCTCTCTCTCTCTCTCTCTCTCTCTCTCTCTCTCTCTCTCTCTCTCTCTCTCTCTCTCTCTGTGTGTATAACATCTCGCATATGATTACATCGACTACGTTATGCGTCACAGACATCGACAATTTTCTCTGAGACTGATGTGTGTGTGCTCACCCATTTTCACACACCGGCTGTGAACGCACATTGCCTGCAATTCATAAGGGATAAATAAAAAAAAATCTAGCATTAAAATGCGTATGTTGTATCTATCTATCTATCGATCGATCTATCCACCACACACACACACACACACACACACACACACACACACACACACACACACACATATATATATATATATATATATATCATGCTGAACAATTAAGTAGTGGGGGAAACAAGTGCAGGGTAACAATTCTTCCGTCATTATAGTAATGACTTGGCAAAGATTTGAACTTTACCAAAAAAAAAAAAAAAAGAAAAAAAAAAAGGAAGATGAAAATGGGAACATTAAATTAAGAATATATATATATATATATATATATATATATATTATATATATATATATATATGTATATATATATATATATATATATATATATACCATGCATCTATGAAAGATAGCTCTTCCGGACAGTCACCACCTCATGGGCAAGAACAGGTCATTTTCTATATGCATGATTTCTCTTACTACCACCCTCACCCAGCAGTGGATACACGGGCGTCATGATGATCCCACACATTAGCTGGCTCCAGCCAATCGCCTCCCCCATCTTCTCCACCCCGACCAGTTCGATCACCAGCTGCGGGAAGAGGCAGTTGCCCACGCTGCCCAGAAGACCCTGAATCACCGCCAACACCATGAAGTGGTGGAACGTCTGCATGTAGCGTACAAACTGCATGACGACGGCCAGGGCCAAGTAGCTGGACAGTACCACGGTGGACACGCGCACCTTGTTGGACCCGGCGATGACGCCGCACGTGACCCGACACACCAGGTCAAGGCCGCCGATGACGCTCAGCAGCCTCGCTGCTTGAGAGTCCGTGACGTCATGCTGGCTCACGAGAGCGGGCAGATAATCGACGGGGACGTTGACGAAAGCGCAGATGGAGGCGTAGACGATGAACACGCGCGAACATGGGGTCTCTGAACAAGGTCACGTTCCACACAGAGAACAGAGGGAAAGTTAACAATCGGTCGCAGCAGCTCGGCTTCCGTGGTTCAGTCTCCTGGAAGCAGTCGCTGCTTCCCGAGAGGATTTTATACTCCAGATCACCAATCTCCTTCTGGCTGCTTCCCCGCGCTTTGTGTTCAGGAATACTTTGCATCTCTTCTGACATAGAGTCTGCTTCTCCCAACTCCACACAACCATTATCTCCAGGATTTACGCACGTCGTCTCTGAGGTCTGGCCACCATCAAAGTCATCAGCGACTTCTCCGATACCTCCTGGGCTGACATCGTCCCTATTCAGGGTAGTATCAAGATCTGCGGGGGCGTCCTTCAAGGAGGCGTTCTTCTGCTCGGGCTGTTGTCGTGATGGACGCTTGGAAGAGGAGGACAGGGGCCGGTGGAGCATGGCCGCTGGCAGACTGTGGAGGCATATTCCGCCGTAGAGGAGCAGGGTGCCCTGTAAGGGCGTACTCCTCCAGGAAGAAGGATATCAGGAGAGGCACGGCGAGGTTGCCCACGCTGACGCCACACTCGGTGAAGGCCAGAGCCAGGTTCCTCCATCTCTGGAAGTACTGTCCCACCACACTTGCCCAGGGGACGTCAGCATCGAGGAGCCCACCCCTGAAAGAGAACATACAGACAAACGTTCATCAGTGCATGTGACGGACCTTTAAAGCCTGTGTCACATTCAGTGAGTCTCTCCTTCAGGTGACTCGCTTTTTTGACTCTCGATAAGCGTACCTGTTTGATATGCCATGGTTAGATCTCACCTTTTAAACATTACAAAAAAAGCCCATTACCCTAGTCAGTCATTCTTTCTTGTTTTGAAATTACTAACTCCAGTTCATTTCAGTTACATGGTGACAGTTTTTTGTTCTTTTTTGTTCTTTCCAGCATTGTTTATTCGTCTCTTTTATTTTTCTGGAGTTAGTGTATGATATCATTTTTTTCAATTGATGGAAGGTTTATATTTCACTGGAGAGGTAACTAAATTCCTGAGGTGTGCTGTACCCTGCTCCCGAGATCAGTTCAACCAGTCGTCCTCAAAAGGTCCAATGTTTTCCTGTGCTTAACAATGAAATGTTTGTTTTTTTTCCCCAGCGCAGCTATGCTGTAACATAATTTATGCAACCTTAATTGATAGTATGTTTATAGTACTTGTAAATGACGTGGAGCAGAAGAAAAATTTCCGATGGACATAAAGTTGATTGAATTGAACTGAAATTGAATGGTAAAC
>JADBJO010028971.1:17500-19548 GCA_016801955.1 Conus betulinus | reverse complement strand
CACTCACGCACACACACACACACCCACCACACACACACACCCCTACACACACACCACACACACACACACATTAAGGCCCGCTAGACACAGTTATCAATCAATATCGAAGTATGCACTGTCTCTGTGCAAAGCTACAGGTGGTATGTATACACTGAAACAAAGGTCGTAAGTGAACATGCTGCAATTATATCGTATCTTTCATGGCGGGAGGATATCAGTCAGGTAGTAGGACACAGATAAATAAAGATGTTACAAAACAAAGATAAAATAAAAGATTGTCAGACAGAAGGGGTCGGATACTAAATAGACTGAAAGAATTGCATAAATTGTGCATTTGGTTTTCAATGCTGTAGTTATTCGCTATTAATAAGGAACCTTAGCAGCATACGAAAACAATGTCATTAATCATGAGAGAAAAAATACATAAACTCACGAGAGGGACAGACAAGGAGAAAAATGAGGACGTGAAAGTCATGGTTGTTTATGTATTATTGCACATGCAACCTTAACATACTACAACCCAGAGGGGAAAACTAGTATGACAATTGCCCTCCGAATACAAAGAAGCTAATTAAACAATGGAAGAAGTGAGATACATCAATAACTTTGCATGAAGTTTTTGTGGTTCATGTTGTCACATAGAACGTTCTATCTTACTATCAAAATCTCAATATCTTGAGAAAACCTTGCTACATGCAAAATTTTGCTTTACCAAAACAATTGAAGTGCACATAGAGTCAACAGCAGTTGTTAAATCCTTGAGGAACAGATATTTTTGTCCGCCTATATTCTGCACATAGGTGCTTTTTTGTGTTATTAATTTAGTGAATATGTTAGATAAAACCGTTCAGCCCGAGTAAGCACTTTCAAGACACATGGCCATCACACTGTCTTTATGCAGCCATCAAAGGCAACATTTGTCATGAGTAACAACTCCAAACTTCTTTTTTAATTATATTTATTGCTAAGCGTTTGTGTCCAGATTCTCATTTGAAACCATTTCAGCTTTATATCCTTTATTTTATGAGCATGCAGGAAAGAGGGATTCCAAGTGGTGAGCTTTTGACAGTCGCAAATCCCATTTATAGCAGCTGGACACTCCAGTTTATCATTACTTGCTATACCATGGAAAATTGCTGAACAATAAAAGTGGTAATAAGTTTATTTATGGAGCACTCCAGTTATCATCAGTCAGTATACCTTGGAATATTTTTTTAACCCATACGAGTCGTAAATAGCTTATTATTGCCGAGTGGAGTATTAACATATTTAGTGCGTTTAGATTTATTGAGATTTTTTACATAACCAATGATCGTAAACACACCCGGCAAATGTAAGAAAATCAATGGCGACAATACATTGTGTTCTTTTTGAGACATCTGTGTGAAAGAAACTGTCGATTGTTATATTTGGAGACAACAATTTGTCCAACTCTTGAATGCGTTTATTATTGGCATATATTAGCTTGGCCAGTAGTTCACCACAATTTTGGCAAGTATTTGTGATAGAGATCTTTATCAGCATCAGAAACTTTTATCAACGATTAGTTACGAAGTATACTTTTGAAATCTGGATATGTTGAGTGATAAAAGGCCATTGCGAGAGTGAGTAAGTTATCACTATAGTATATTTCCATGTATGTTTTTTTACCTTTCATTTCAATGCATTAAGGACAGGATAGTTTTTGAAGATATGACAAGGTTTTTAACTCAGAAAAGCCGATACCTCAAATTTTTAAAGTTAAATGTACACACTGTCAGTTACAAAATAAAAATTCAATACAGTTGGAAAAAAAAAAATCTGCATCACCTGTAACTAAAAACCTCTGTCATCTACATACTCGGATGGCGTACATACAGAGCTGTTAAATCTTCATTCTCTAAATATCGTGATACTCCTTCATAATGACAATTATACCTCCGCACAAAGTATGAACAAAATGGAGAGAACAGTTTTTCTTAACCCCAAACCGTGTTTGATTTTAGACTAGTCTGAAACCTGGCCATTCACAATAATGCAAGGTTATATATTTTTTTTTTTTTTTCACT
>JADBJO010028971.1:2500-7500 GCA_016801955.1 Conus betulinus | reverse complement strand
CAAGTGGTGAGCTTTTGACACAGTCGCAAATCCCATTTATAGCAGCTGGAGCACTCCAGTTATCATTACTTGATATACCATGGAAAATTGCTGAACAAATAAAAGTGGTAATAAGTTTATTTATGGAGCACTCCAGTTATCATCAGTCAGTATACCTTGGAATATTTTTTAACCCATACGAGTCGTAAATAGCTTATTATTGCGAGAGTGGAGTATTAACATATTTAGTGCGTTTAGATTTATTGAGATTTTTTACATAACCAATGATCGTAAACACACCCGGCAAATGTAAGAAAATCAATGGCGACAATACATTGTGTTCTTTTTGAGACATCTGTGTGAAAGAAACTGTCGATTGTTATATTTGGAGACAACAAAAATTGTCCAACTTGAATGCGTTTATTATGGCATATTAGCTTGGCCAGTAGTTCACCACAATTTGGGCAAGTATTTTGTGATAGAGATCTTTATCAGCATCAGAAACTTTTATCAACGATTAGTTACGAAGTATACTTTTGAAATCTGGATATGTTGAGTGATAAAAGGCCATTGCGAGAGTGAGTAAGTTATCACTATAGTATATTTCCATGTATGTTTTTTACCTTTCATTTCAATGCATTAAGGACAGGATAGTTTTGAAGATATGACAAGGTTTTTAACTCAGAAAAGCCGATACCTCAAATTTTTAAAGTTAAATGTACACACTGTCAGTTACAAAATAAAAAATTCAATACAGTTGGAAAAAAAAAAAAATCTGCATCACCTGTAACTAAAAACCTCTGTCATCTACATACTCGGATGGCGTACATACAGAGCTGTTAAATCTTCATTCTCTAAATATCGTGATACTCCTCATAATGACAATTAATACCTCCGCACAAAGTATGAACAAAAATGGAGAGAACAGTTTCTTAACCCAAAACCGTGTTTGATTTTAGACTAGTCTGAAACCTGGCCATTCACAATAATGCAAGGTTATATTTTTTTTTTCTTTTTCACTTTCACGTGCCCTTTAGGAACGAGTGAATATCAAAGCATGAAATAGTATTGCACTTCCTTTCAGTAAGTAAGGCTTACCCATGAACTGTTATGATCGTTGACCAGCACAGTGTATGAAGCATGAATCAGTGATGTGCTCTGTGAAGCTGGCTTCTCAGGTGTCGTTGTCGGTTAAACAATGCAGGAATTGTCTGGAGTTATTACAAACAGCAGGAAGTGATCACTGTTTTCGGCCGTTATTGAGATAATTTGGTACAATACATACTGAAGTCTGGGCAGCTTGAATGATGCTGGTAACTACCTCCCTGAACTAGGATTCAGCGTACTACATTTGAATGCTTTGCTAACAGAGACTATAATTCTGTCTACAACACACACACACACACACACACACACACACACACACACTTGAAGTTATAAACATACACTCCCAGCAAGCTAAAGAAAACGTAAAGAAAGTAGCTTACCTGTAGTCAGATCACCAAACTGGAACTGTTGCAACGTCCGGAGAAGAAATTCAGATGAACGAATTGAATGAAGATGCGTGGATTTTATAGAGTTGTGGATGGTAGCTGGAGGGTAACAAATCTTCAAGAGCTATGTCTGATTGGTGGGTGAAAAAAGACTGGCGAGGCAAAAGGGGGGGGGGGGGGGGGGGGGGGGGGGGGGGGACAGGAGTGACTGGCGAGAGGAGGGAGGTTCGGGAGCAGAGGGGATGGGGTTGAGGAACGGAAGCAGGGGATGAGGGGAGAGGAGAGAGGGGAGGAGTTTGCGCGACAGGCTGACGTGTGTGTGTGTGTGTGTGTGTGTGTGTGTGTGTGTGTGTGTGTGTGTGTTGTGTGTGTGTGTGTGTGTGTGTGTGTGTGTGTGTGTGTGTGTGTGTGTACGCCCGTGCGCGAGTGTTCGCGTGCGCGCACTCGGATACGCTAGTGCGGGCCAAGGAGCCAGTGTGTACCGTGTATGCATGGGTGTGTGCTTGTATGTGTGTACATAATTGTTTGTGCATGTGCATGCGCATTTGTACATGCATGGATGTGCATGTGTATGCATGTGTGATCTTCAAGCTTGTGTGGGCATGCTTCTGCATACTTGCATGTATGTTTATGCATGTAAGGGCAAACGCATGTGTGTGTGTGTGTGTGTGTGTGTGTGTGTGTGTGTGTGTGTGTGTGTGTGTGAGAGAGAGAGAGAGAGAGAGAGAGAGAGAGAGAGAGAGAGAGAGAGAGAGACAGAGAGAGAGAGAATGAGAATAAATAGATGAATCAATGAACATTTCTTCGTTAAGGCCTTTGCCACTCGTGATTGAGAGAGAAGGAGAGAGTGAGTCAGAGAAAAGACAAAGATAGAGACAGAAAATTGTGATTTTGTACCTCGTGTAGTGTATATTGGGACTTGGAACGTTGGTGGGGGAAGGGTTCACGATTTACTTGTCTAGAGTAGAATACAATAGGACACTTTGGGAGGGGGGGGGGATAGGGTTTGAGAATGGGTGAGGAGGGGTTGATGGATGAACTGTGGGGACAGTGAAGGGGGGTGGGGGGGGGGGGAGAGGGGGGTGGTCTTTGATAGCTTTTCGCTCAACGTGGTCTATATCTGTATAGAATATGATATTGCTTGGTATGAGGAAAGTGACAAGGTTTTGAGTAGGGATGAAGGGCAGCATGGTAAGAAAGGGGGATGGAGGATGGGGAAAGGAGGTTGTTGTCTACGTGCTGGCTCATGATTGGAAGATACAAAAGATAGGAGACCTTCACATTCTTAGCTTTGACTTTGGAGAATGTAGGGCATGATAAGTGTGGTGAAGTGTGTGGTGAATGTGTGTGTGTGTGTGTGTGTGTGTGTGTGTGTGAGAGAGAGAGAGAGAGAGAGAGAGAGAGAGAGAGAGAGAGAGAGAGAGAGAGAGAGAGAGAGAGAGAGAGAGAGAACTTACACGTATTAAAGAAATCGACAGATACCATATACCAATATTCAGGGAGAAAAAAGACATTCTGATAAACAAGATCGATTTTTTTTTTGCTCTAGACCCATCTGTTTTAACCTGGCATGCCTCACTCTTGATTTCCTGTAAGTGTTCTCAGAACCTACTGTAGGCAACCTGTCCAAAAGCAGGTAGTTCCATTGAACGTATAACAATGAAACTGACACAAAGATGTCATTGTTTCTTGATCCAACCAAGTAATTCAAAGTACTAAATTAAAGGATACAAGGTTACCCAAATGACGAAAAGAAGTTATCAAACGTCATACGTAGATTCAAGCAAGATATACTTCCTTAAGTTATGACATTTATAGGAACTGCTGGTTACATTTGCTAGTCTCAAACACACACACACACACACACACACACACACACACACACACACACACACACACACACACATGCACATATGCATGCATGCAGAGAGACAGAGACAGAGACAGAAACAGAGACAGAGAGAGACAGACAGACAGAGTCAGAGACAGACATACAGACAGACAAAAGCAGATACAGATACAGAGACAGAGGCAAAACGCACACACACACACACACACACACACACACACACACACACACACACACACACACACACACACACACACACACACACACACACACACACACACACACACACACGCACGCACGCACGCACACAGAGAGGGCAAATATGCATACCAAGACACAACGTGATTTTGTTGCAGCCTGCTCGAAATAAACTAACTTTCTGATGTGCAAGACTGCAACAGGATTCTTACAGCTGGTAGCTCGATTTGGTTTTGTTTCAACTGAAGTTCTGCGTTAGTTTTGTCCTCTGGCCATTCTCGATAGTGTAGTCCAAGCTCTGGAGGAATGGCAATTTGGTAGACGTGTTTGAAGTAGTCTGGATATTTTCCCTTCCCTTCATTTCTTTGAGTTTGCATAGTTGGCACACTGTAAATTGTCTTCCACCTGTCTCATCCATTGTTTTACACGTTCTAGATGAGCGCATTCTGCTTCGTTGACTGCAATGCACAATGGGTTTTGGGGACTTTCAAGTGCTTTAAGATAAGCCTTTACTTGTTCTAGTTTGTCCTGCCTAAAGGAAGGTCAAGAGTAGTTTTAATTGGTGTGTCACAGTTCCTACGATCCATGTTATTGCTTAATTGTGAATTCTAATTTCACGAGATTACTCTTGGACAGTGTGGAAGCCCTAATCCATGATCCATGATCCTTCACATATTTCATAGGCATTTGTGGGCGCATTTTCCAATGTAGTTTTACCTGTTCTGTAGCCTCCTAGATTGGATTAGAGGATTTGCCAACTTTCAAGATCTCTTACGAGTTTTCTAGCTATGATTGGTTGAAGATGAAGAAGATGGCACCAGGAGCACAGACACAACCAGCCGTGTCTCCCTGATGAGTCTGATCCAGCAGACAAAAGGCCTAGCAACAGGCAATACAAATAGATCTGCCTTCAAGAGAGATTTCGATGGTTCCCTCTTGCAGCTAGTGAAGAGTTCTCATATTCATAATATATTTTCCTAATTTCATGTTACCATCTTGTTTATCTTCAACCCCCCCCCCCCCCCCCCCCCACAATTCCAATCCTTTGACAAGTCATTTCTGTGATGACAGAGGGTTTGTCAGCCTGCGCTTGTTTTCCACATTATCAGATTTTCTGTGATGACAGAGGGGTTGTCAGCCTGCGCTTGTTTTCCCCATTATCAGATTGTTCATCTTGCATTCATCTGAACATTTATTAAAGTTAAAAAGGCCATGCCGGTCTTGAACAAAAGTTACTCTGTGTAAGGTTTTCTTATGGGAACAAGAGTTACCCTACTTGTTTATTGTTTGATGTCATGAAATTAATGTCTCCCTTTTCCCCTCAGCTTTCCTTTCTCCTTCTCTGTACACCATGTTTTGTGCCATTGAAACTCTCTTGGAGCTCTGGGAGATAGAAGGGTAGTGCACTCAGGGTATCTTGCCTAGAATTATATTGAAGTTTCATATCACACAGGCAAATCACAACCCATTAGCTGTTTAGG
>JADBJO010028970.1:0-19549 GCA_016801955.1 Conus betulinus | reverse complement strand
GTTTCCCTTTGTTGTCTTTGGTATCTGCTGGATGTTGTCACGCATAATAAAAGAAATCCTTGATTTGACCCGGTCACATTGTCATCAAAGTATCACAGAAAGAGGAATAGGAAAAACAGCTGTAAGACAGAACTGATAGCTGTTGAATAATGTAATGGGACTGGGAGATGGTGGGGTTTAGCTTTGTTGGAAAATGTAACACCAAACCGTTGAGATGGATTTGACGGAAGGGTGAGAATAATCCTAGAAGAGACGGCAAGAGCATACTTTCCTCGCCAACAGTCTTCCTGCTTGCCTTCCTTGAGATAGCTCTGCACCTTGTCGGCTATTTATCTTGATCCACTAACTCTCCCCATCGTTCAGGAGATGCGACTAACGATGACAGGGCGGAGAAGGAGTATGGTCAGGTGGAGGGGAAAGAATCGGCTCGGAAGGTGGCGAGATCTGGAGGGACCCCAACATTCCTGCCAAGCGGCGGACCAACACTGATGCAGTAAGCTGTGCAGCGCGGCAGGCTCAGCGGGACTCTTGGGGCAGGCCATGGCTAACAGTTGGAGTTGTAGGGGAGTGGGAGGGTTGTGTGTGTGTGTGTGGGTGTGTTGTGTGTGTGTGTGTGTGTGGTGTGTGGGTGTGTGACTTGTGGGTGTGTGTGGGTGTGTGTGTGGGTGTTGTGTGTGTGTATGTGTGTTGTGTGTGTGGTGTGTTGTTTGTGTGTGCCTGTGTGGGTGTGGTGTGTAGTGTGCGTGTGCCTGTGTGTGTGCGGTGTGTGTGGTTGGGTTTGTGTGTGTGTATGTTGTGTATGTGGTTTGTGTGTGGTGTGTGTGTGGTGTGTGGTGTGTATGCGGTGTATGTATGTGTTTGGTGCGTGGTGTTGTGTGGTGTGTGTGTGATGTGTGTGTGTGTGGGTTGTGTGTTTGAGGACTTCTTTATGGTAACTACAGAGTGTACGCAAAACGGTTTGGAAAATTAAACAAGGAGCTGAAATTCAGTATTACACTTTTAGTCCAGGAATGGGATTTGTTGAGAATCTGGTAGATGTTTTTTTGTCCACAGAAAAATAAAACAAATTCCAAGACTTTGACATCATCATCATTTTCTGCTATTGGGAAATAGTTAGGTTTCTTTAAAAAAACAATTTTTAATTGCAAGTCCTAAGATGGTTTGCAAAGGTAATGTTGTTCAACATGGTTATGCCATATATGTCGTGTGTGAGTTTTTGTGGTGTGTGTGTGTGTTGTGTGTGTGTGTGTCGTGTTGTGTGTGTGTGGGTGTGTGTGTTGTGTATGTGTGTTGTGTGTGTGTTTGTGTACATGTGAACATGTATGTTTCCCTTATGTGCACCCACAATGAATTGCAGCTCTGGAAGGAGAAAAATCCGCGGGTGTGGTGCTGTGAACTTTGACAGAACTTTCACAGATACACGGACAAATTATATTGTAGTGAACCCACCGACGCAGCAGACACGAATCAACTTAAACACACATATTTTTCACTATGCAACAATAGAAGACGGTGTAACAAATGTATATTTCCATCATAACTGTAGCTCTCTGTCTTACACTGAAATGAAATTTAGAAATACATTGAATTAATGGTGACTTTGTGAAAACATAAATGTGTGTATATTGTGTGGCATGCATGCACATAGGGGGCATGATTGAAAACAAGTAGCTTCGATTCATGTTCTGCACTACAGACAATCAGGCTTCACATACACACTTTGACCGTTTCACCTTTACCGATGTGACCCCACCCCAAAATGTATGTACCTGGGTCAGTCTGTCCACTCACAGTCCATGCAAATCCATTTCACCTGTGGTTCCTCAACTCACTTCATTTGGTTCAGTAGCTGGCGTGGGTCCATTTCATGTCTGCAAAGAATTGTGCTTGTGGCAGCATGTTCTGAAGTCATGAATGGCTTTTGTGGTCGACTTTCAAGTTGAAGTGATGTCAGTGAAATCATGTACCATTTCGTCGTGGGTATAGGAGTCAAGTGGCCACATAAGGCCATATTTGGGGGGGGGAAGTCAGCCAAAAACAGATCACATCTCAAATACTCATCAATTGCATGTCGACCATTATCAAAAAATAGTTTAGCCAAAGACGAATACCTGGGTGCCCTGATGTCCTGGATGTGTGCTGTTCTGTCTGTAAAGAGACTGTGTCTAAAGGCCTTCTTGTCTGGTAGGGAGTTTGCATGCTCGTGTCCATGGTGTGTGTAGTGGAACGTCGTCAGCTGGAAAAGCTCCGAGGTGTGACGGCAAAGAAGGAGGAAATTATGGGAGGAAACTGTGCGTGATCACGCTGGCTACCTACAGGAACGGCAGATGATCCACTTCAACACTGTGCAGGAATTTATCTTGCTAAGGTAAACATGGACACATCTGTGTTTCTCTTTCACATATGACCTAAGCTTGGTTTTTCATGTACATGCATCTGTGTACATATTATTCATACATACATACACATATACATAAATGCTCAATGAGAAAACAAAATTGTTTGTCCTCTTTCCACTCACTTCGTGTCCCTGCCTCATCCAAGTATGAAGTAGAGATGGTGTGGTGTACTGAATTTATGCAGTGATTGAAGTCTGTTCCATGTTCACTGATTTTTCTGGGTCACATATTTGTCTGACCCCGATACAGCTCAAAAGAGAGTCAATGTTTAGCAAACATTTCAGTAATCAAGGCGTTATTTTCAATGAGTTGTGTCTGCGGCCAGACTGAAGAAGAGCTGAAGAATCATGCGCAAGGCCCAGAGGCGGCCAACCGTGAGGGCTGGTTCGATTCCCTGAGTGCTTTGGCCTTCAGCGTGGGAGGACATGTCTGGGGAGGTGCTCTCCCTTTCAGATCGTCAGGCGGCAGAGGCTAAGCTCCAGGAGGAATTTATGCAGACAGAAGCAAGCCATTCTGGAGAAAGGTCAGGAGCGTTGTTGTTCTTGTCTTTGTTTTGCTGTTTTTTTCCTTTTTTTGTTGTTTGATGCATTATGTCTTGTGAATGTTTGCATGTATGTGTGTGTGTGAGTGTGTGTGTGTGTGTGAGTGTGTGGGTGTGTGTGTGGGGTGTGTGTTCTTCCCTCTGTGTGAGTGTGTGTGGTGTGGTGGTGGGGAGGCCTGGGGCTGAGGAATTGGAAAGGGGAGTGAAGGAAGGCAAAGGTGTCACAATATCGGGAAGATATGGCTTGGGCATGGTGTGATGTGGTATGGGGGTGGGAGGGTGTGGTACTTCTTCATACTGTGTGTGTGTGTGTGTGTGTGTGTGTGTGTGCGCATGCCAGTCTGCCCACATGCATGTGTGTGTGTGTTTGTGTGTATAAGAGAAGATGTGAGCATTATTTCTATGTATTTGTGAGTGTGTTTGATCATATATATGCTGCGCATGCATATGCATGCAAGAAATGTGCATGGTATGCGTGTTCCCTGCCTGCCTGTTCCTACATGTGCATGATTGTTGCCTTCATGGATCATGAAAGTCATAGCAATCTCTACCTGAATTTAGAGAAAACTAAATCTCACATAACTTCTGTTTGTCCCTTTTGTGTTTACATATTGGATTTTGTGTTTTACATATTGGATTTTGTGTTTTATGTATTGGATACTCTCGTTTTATGCATCATTTTGTATGCATGTTTTGAATGAGATTGACAAGTACTGCGTGATGTGACTTTTCCTCTATAGCGGGAGTGTCTACTAAGAGATTGTCAGGTACAGTGGACGTGAAGAGTGCCGTTGTGATCTGACTCACCATGCCGCTGGTCAGCGGCAGTAACCACAATGATCTTTCACTGTCTTTGTTTATGTCACACTGGCTGTCACCATTCACACAGTGTGCATGAAATTAATGATGGAAAAATGTCTGGTTATCAGTGACTGGCTTGTCTGCTCCTTGATAAGATTGTGGCCATGTTCGTGTGTGTGTGTGTGTGTGTGGGTGTGTGTGTGTGTGTGTGAGAAAGAGGAGACAGATGACAAGATGATAGTCTTCATGTTCAATGATAACAGATGAGCAAGTGTGTACTTTCATTTGGGTCTTGTCAGGGATTGAGTAACGGCTAAACTTGCAAATCTTAAATAAATGTCAGCGAATCGCCCAGAGAAACGTGGACAAACGAGTCACAAGACAAACACACAACGCGTTTCGACCTCTTAGGTTTCTTTCAGGTGAAAACAGAGATGAACAAAATAACGAAAATGCACTTAGCTTTGATAGCTCAGGAAGAGACAAAGTCACATTGCCATCAGACAGTCCACAGGAAGAGAGCCAAAGTCACGCTGCCATCAGGACGTCCACAGGAAGAGACAAAGTCACACTGCCATCAGGCAGTCCACAGGAAGAGACAAAGTCACACTGCCATCAGCCAGTCCACAGGAAGAGACAAAGTCACACTGCCATCAGGTCATCCACTAGGAAGAGACAAAGTCACACTGCCATCAGGCAGTCCACAGGAAGAGACCAAGTCACACTGCCATCAGAACAGTCCACAGGAAGAGGACAAAGTCACACTGCCAATCAGGGCCGTCCACAGGAAGAGAGACAAAGTCACATTGCCATCAGACAACCACCAGTGTAGACACTGCACTGCTGCCGTGTCACTTTGGTGGAGGTTCAAGGATCCTAATTGACGCTTGCATAGGACATCGCCGACTAAGCCTCAGACTGATGACAACAACTGCATATAGTCATGGAGACAGCGTGAGTTAGTATCCCCCTCCAGAAGGCAGCCCCACGGCCATCTGACAACACAGTCCCCATGAACTTGCCAATACTGGTGACCTTGATGCGACACCACAAGGGAATAGATGTGGAGAGGAAATGAACACTAAGGTTGCCATGAGAGCAGGGCATGAGGGCCGCAGAATTCTGGATTTTTTTTTTTTATGCTGATTGGTGATGATGCAGCATATTAAAGATGAACTCAGAATTTTAATTGATTTTAGCCCATGCCTCTGTCAGATTTGTTGTGAAGCATGGAAAATTGACCTGGTTGTGCAAACACACGTTTCAGTTTCATCAAGGAGGCGTCACTGCGTGCGGACTAGTCCATATATGCTACACCACATCCGCTAAGGTTGAGACCCACACTATGCATGATTTGAAGTGATGGATCAATGGAATTACAACAAAGATGAGACAGTTGAAGAAGAGGGTCTCGTGGCAACGACTCAGTCTAGTGACAAACAATAAGTGTGTTAGAGTGACAGGGGAAAATACATATATGCAGTTGTATGTGGATTGAGATAGATTGAAGATAAAGACAACTGCTTTTTTTTTCCCTAATTCTTAAGGAGATGCAGATAATTTGAATTATTTAGTCATATGCTTATCTCTGTGTAGACTGATTGCAGAGATAGGAGGGAGAGAGAGAGACAGCTAGGAGAAAGAGAAACAAACATGATTTTCTCTAAAATTGAGTAAAATCTTTCAGATTTGTGTGTAAGTGGCAAGTCTGGAAGCAGTGTTTTTATACTAAAACAAAACGCACAGCACAGTGTTTCCTGTTAATTTACGATCTGATATATCGTCATGAAACTTTTTTTTTTCTTTTTTTTTTTTTTTTTTTTTTTTTTTTTTGTCATGTTTGTCATGGTGGTGTTCTTTTATTTGGCAAAATATATCTGGTAAGATTTGTATGAGCCAATAAATGGTGCAACCAGTAGGCTAAGCTTTCTGTGAATGTTAAACAGCAGATGAAACTTAGCATGCCTGCTTCATGAGTTTAACATGATGAAAGACTGTTTCTGATCAATTTATTCCTGGATCACATGAGCGATAGTCATGACATAAAGGGAAGAAAGAACAAGGGATATCACTGATAATTACTTTTGTGCAGCAGTCGGGCTGGTGGCAGTGCAGAGCAGCCACTTGAACCGAGCATTTTGACAAGGGCATGTCATCACACGATATACCGTAAACAAAAGAACTTCAGTATATTGGGCTTCAATTCTTTTTTTTTTTTTTTTTTTTAAAGAAAGCATGTTCCTCTGGAAACCTTTGTAGAATGAACTTATGTCTTAATCAGTTGGGGACAGACAAATGGTGAGAGAGACATGTTCTGTTCCTTGAGAACTGTGCTCGTTGGGCTGTGGCAGGACAGACCTTGGTCTGGTTGTGAACAGGACAGCCAGAATGATTGATGTAGAAATAGTGTTACTGGGGGGACAGAGGTTTGGCGAGCCAGGGGATGGGGAGTGGGGGAGGGAAAAGGGGGGAGGAGAAGGATTGAGGCAAAAAAAAGATGTTGCAGAGGCAGGGAATATAGTGAGAGAAAATAGACGTTTAATTGGTGGCTCTTTGGTGGCTGTTACCACTTTCTGTTACTTTTCAGATCATTTCAAACTCATCGTGTACATTTGTTGGTTATGTGTGGGCAGTCTTGTTTGTATCATCGGAGAGGTCTTTCATTCTCTGCATTTTCTTGTCCTTTTATAGCCTTGTCTCTGTTATGATTTTGTCCCCTACAATGTCTTGTGTTGGCGTTTCTTTATCCTTTATTGCACATGTGCATGCGTGCGTGCACACATACACACACACACACACACACACACACACACACACACACACACACACACTCACACACACTCACATACACACTCACACAAGTGTAATGCTTTTCCAAGTTGGTGCAGTTATGTATTCCTTGCTTTGTCTTTCAGATCTTAAGCTCTTCCAATCTCTCTTCCACTCTTTATCAAACCATGGGATAATATAAAAGGCAGATCTTATTGTCTATATGCATATAGGGTATGTTCAAGTTTGAGAAAAGAGTACATGTTTCTGTAGGTAGGTGTGTGTGTGTGTGTGTGTGTGTGTGTGTGTGTGTGTTGGATAATAGATTTATATATACCCAGTCTGTTTAGCATCTGTGTTTACAAATATGTGTGTAAGTGTATGTGCTCACAGGTGCGCATAAACACACACATACACATACATACATGCATCCACGCAGGTATGCACACACGCACGCACGCACACACATGCACGCACGTACTCAGGCACGCACGCATGCACGCACGCACGCACACACACACACACACACACACACACACACACACACACACACACACACACACACACAGAACTGCTCCACCTCAGGTAAGTGTCGTTTTTCTAGGAGTTCACTCTTTCACTGTCTGATGCTGTGCAGGGGCATGCTCACGGAATCCCTGTCATTGCACCTCTTGCTGTGGCGCTGTCGATTCACTCTCATCTTCTGTCTGCAGCTGGACTAGAAGCACGTGCCCTTTAGTTTAGAAACACATACAAAAAAGATACAGAAGTATCATGAAAGCAAACACGATTTTCTTGCTGTTTTGTGTTTGTTCATATTTGTTAAAAGCGATTTCTTTGGTCCGAGTTAAATCCTAGACTTTTATCCAAATAGTTGTCATACCGTCGGTATTGCTTGTTCACGGCCATTTATGAGAGTATGTGGCATATATGAGTAACTAATTGTTGGTGTCCTTGTCTTTCCTTTTTGTTGTCATTGTTGTTGTTGTTATTGTCTTTGCCTTCTTTGGTCTCTCCGTTGTCTTCTTTACTGCGTTCTGATGAGCGGACTGGAATCAATGTATTAGTTCACTATTTGCAGTGTGGGGAGCTGTACTGATTATGTGGTCAGGAGAATATTTAGGACAGGGAACTTATCCTTTCATCTGTCTGTGTGCTGTCTGTTAGTCTGTCTAGCAGTGTATCTATCTTTCTATCTAGTTATCTGTCTATCTAGTTATCTACCCATCTAGCAAAACTACCACCTACCTGTCTATCAGCCTATCTGTCTATTTATGTATCAATCTATGTACCCTTCTATCTTTGTGTTTATCTGTCATTAGATGTGTGTGTGTGTGTGTGTGTGTGTGTTCAGTTTTTAAAAAAAGTAATAATGTTTATGAGAAATCTAGGTCTTTATCATATCAAGAAATCCAGCAAAACTAGCGCATTTGATGAAAAAAGTAACAAAAAAATACTGTCTTAAGTTTAGAACAAGATGCCTGTTTTTCTTCACTTAACAGCAGACAAAACCCAGAAAAATGACTATCATATTGACATCATGTTTAACTTGCACATTGTTTTTCCTACATTTAAAAGTCATGTGAAACATGTTTTAGGGAGTTGAATGTTCTGAACACTATATATCTGTGCATGAAATGATAACATTTGTTGATAATGTACTATTGCTGACCATTAACTTTCTTCCGAAGTGTAGAAAAATTTAGTATCCTAAATAGGATGTAAACGAAATCTGATTAGAAGAAAAAAAGGTGTACAAGTATACAGTGATTGCTCATGATGAGTGTGTATAATAATACATCCAGTGATACATGGTAATTCTGTTTTGTGTTCTGGACTTCAGTGAAATAAATAATTGGCACTTCACTGTGATGTAACATGTTTATCTCCTGGAAGGTAGTAATGTTTGCTTCCACCTCTGTTGGCTTGTTTTGTTTGTCTGTTCATCAGCAAGATGCACAAAAAATGCTGAACTAATTTTAGACCAAACATTGAAGAAAGATGGAACATGACCGTATGATAACCATTTCAAATTGTAGTGTAGATCCACATGGAAGGGTGGATGCTGTGGGATGGAATCTGAGTTGGTGTCTGATTGAAGTTAATGAGGACTCTTTGTGGAGGTCTTTGATCTCCTATGAGGTTTTGCAGGTTTTTTTTTTTTCTTTGCATGTTGGCTTACATGATGCTGTCACTCTCCACAGCCCAGCGAGAGGCCTGGATGCCGAGGCAATGCTGCGAGATCTGGAGGAACAATTTGCATCCAAGAAAATGGTACCGTGTTTTACTTTCTCATCCTCTGCAGAGTGTAGCAATGTCCCCAAGCAGCTCATTCCACACCACAGTCCTGGCATTCCCCAGACCTTGTTCACCCTGACACTGCCTCATTGCCGGCACTCAACAGACTTAGCTAGCAATGACCTGAGTGTCCCAAGCATTAGTTAGCAATGACCTGGGTGTCCTGAGTGATTACCTAGCAATGACCTGGGTGTCCTAAGTCATTTATTAGCAATGACCTGAGTGTCCCAAGTCATTAGTTAGCAATGACCTGGGTGTCCTGAGTGATTACCTAGCAATGACCTGGGTGTCCTAAGTCATTACCTAGCAATAACCTGGGTGTCCTAAGTCATTTATTAGCAACGACCTGAGGTGTCCCAAGTCATTAGTTAGCAATGACCTGGGTGTCCTAAGTCATTACCTAGCAATGACCTGGGTGTCCTAAGTCATTAGTTAGCAATGACCTGGGTGTCCTAAGTCATTACTAGCAATAACCTGGGTGTCCTAAGTCATTACCTAGCAATGACCTAGGTGTCCTAAGTCATTAGTTAGCAATGACCTGGGTGTCCTAAGTCATTAGTTAGTTAGCAATGACCTGGGTGTCCTAATCATTACCTAGCAATAACCTGGGTGTCCTAAGTCATTACCTAGCAATGACCTGGGTGTCCTAAGTCATTAGTTAGCAATGACCTGGGGTGTCCTAAGTCATTAGTTAGCAATGACCTGGGTGTCCTAAGTCATTAGTTAGCAATGACCTGGGTGTCCTAAGTCATTACCTAGCAATAACCTGGGTGTCCTAAGTCATTACCTAGCAATAACCTGGGTGTCCTAAGTCATTTATTAGCAATGACCTGGGTGTCCTAAGTCATTACCTAGCAGCAATGACCTGGGTGTCCTAAGTCATTACCTAGCAATAACCTGGGTGTCCCAAGTCATTACCTGGCAATAACCTGGGTGTCCTAAGTCATTTATTAGCAATGACCTGGGTGTCCTAAGTCATTATTAGCAATGACCTGGGTGTCCTAAGTCATTATTTAGCAATGACCTGGGTGTTCTAAGTCATTACCTAGCAATGACCTGGTTGTCCTAAGTCATTTATTAGCAATGACCTGGGGTGTCCTAAGTCATTAGTTAGCAATGACCTGGGGGTGTCCTAAGTCATTACCTAGCAATGACCTGGGTGTCCTAAGTCATTACCTAGCAATAACCTGGGTGTCCTAAGTCATTACCTAGCAATAACCTGGGTGTCCTAAGTCATTAGTTAGCAATGACCTGGGTGTCCTAAGTCATTTATTAGCAATGACCTGGGTGTCCTAAGTCATTTTAGCACCTAGCAATGACTGGGTGTCCCAAGTCATTCATTTAGACTTTATGCAATGATGACCTAAGTCATTTATTAGCAATGACCTGGGTGTCCTAAGTCATTTATTAGCAATGACCTGGATGTCCTAAGTCATTTATTAGCAATGACCTGGGTGCCCTGAGTCATTGTTAGCAATGACCTGGGTGTCCCAAGTCATTTGTTAGCAATTACCTAGTTGTCCTACCTCCTTTGTTAGTAATGACCTAGTTGTCCTAATTCCTTTGTCAGTAATGACCTGCTTGTCCTTAAGGGAAAAAAAAACAAAAAACGAAGAAGACCATATAATTTTAATGTTTGTTGTTGTTTGTTTGTTTTTTTGCAGAGGCTGGATCAAAACTTTATTTTCAGCATTTGTTGTACAAAAGTGAGTGTTGTTGATCAAATTGTCATGTTACCTGCATATGGTATATAGGTGAAAAGAATACAAAAAGAAAAAAAGATGCCTGTCGAACATCGTAAATCAAACATTGTGAAACTGTGAACATTGCCCAGAAAAACTGAATGAGGACATGGAGCGGCAGCGCAACGAAGTGATGCAGCGCCTGGAGGCACGGCGTCGGCGCCAGACGGACCGCAGCTTTGAGACAGAGGCCGTGGTGCAGATGTTGAAGCAGGCGGAGAACCAGTCACTGGCGGCACAGGACAGGGCTGCTGCCCAGCAGGGCAGCCAGAGATCTCTGGTACATTGGTTTGGGTGTTTTTTTTTGCCATGGATTTACTCTCTTTTTACCTGTTTCTTTCTTTTCTCTTTTTGTTTTGTTTTGCTGCTGCTTCATCTTATGTTGTCTTCAATGGCATTATTCCCACATCAGTCATTCATTTTTTTCTCTGTCACATCCAAACTTGAACCAATGTACTGCATTTTTTTTTTTTCTTTTTCATTACCCCTTCAGAGGTTTATCCTCACATCAGCCATTCTTTTTTTTTCTCTGTTACAGCCAAAATTTGAACCCATGTACAGCAGATTTTTGTTGTTGTTAAGGGGTGGGGGGGGGGGAGGGTTGTTAGGGTCCCAAACAGATTAAATGAAGGGATTTTTATACCCCGACTAATTTTTTTTTTTCTGCTGTTGCTCTCTCTCCTTTTCTGTCCCCATCTCTTCCCCGTTTTTAAAATTGTCAGATATTTTTTTTCTTAAGAAAAAAAAATGATGTTTTATTTTTTATAGCAGACTCTGTCAGTAATCACAAATCAACACGTTATTTTTACAAGCTAGCTGCAAGTTTCCTGGTGACTGACTGAATGATGAATTCTACTTGATAGAAGAAGTAAGGAAGTTTGAGGAAAAGTGATTTTTTTATCTTCTTCTGTATGGATCTAAGGTATATATATATATATATATATATATATATATATATGTATGAAGTAACGTGGAAACATTGGCAGTTTTTGTTTCAGTGAAATCAGTTCATTTAGACTCAAGGGAAACAGTTTGATGGAGGGTGACCCCTTGCTGTGGATTCAGTATGTTTTGATAAAGTTTGGAGGGGGGGTGGGGGGTGGGTGGGTTACTGGTTGGCCAGGTGGACAAAGCGCTCTTTGTTGTTTTGATCCAAAGGTTGTGTGGTCAGTCACGGCTTGGGGCAGGTGGCTGGAGGAGGTTTTCTCTTTGAAGTCAGCATGTCTGGAGTTTCTCACTGGAGTGTTGCTGACCCTCGGCAAACTCTGACTGACCCTCTCCAAGAGTGTCTGATGAGTCTATACACCAGATTCCCTATGCGAATGCAATACCCCCAAGCCAAACCAGACCAACCCAAACCCACCCACCCACCCCAATTATCAACATACACAAAAAAACAACACAAAATACATACATTCTGGTGTTGTGTTTAGACAAAATCCCCCCAAATGAAATTTGGCTCTCTCTAATGGTTAAAAGTACAGTTAAATAAGCAAAAATATCACGAGTGGAGAATTTGAAAGTTTTAGTACAGGTATGAAGAAGAATGAATGGAAGAGGAAGAAGAAGACAGAGAAACACCCTGTGGTTGCTTTTATATCCACCCAAGAAATCGTGTTTTCAGCGAAAAAAAAAAAACTGGCAGTAACAGAAGAATTTTATATTCATATATATATTTTTTTTTTTTGCAAAACATCGTTATCCACCATTATTTTGTTTTTTCTCCACAGTTACAAGAACGCCTGCAGCAGAGAAGAGAGGGCACGTAAACGAGCGATTGTGACCCCCAGGTCAAGGACAGAATCTCCAGTGCCAGAGGGTGTGTCCTCGTTCCGACTCGGTCAGCACAATTGGCTCCATGGTCAGTAATGTCTCGTATTACCTGTCTTACCTTTGTACCTGTCTCATCCTTTACACCTGTCTTATCTTGGTACCTGTCTCATCTTGTTGATCTGTTCTCTTTACACTGTGGCAATGAATTGGGAGGAAGGTAAAAATTCATCTTTGAATGTCATATTGAGATAACGAAATATGTTTGTCAAGCATTGTTCCTGGTACTTGCTAGTCAAGTGTTGAATGGAAATGTTTAAGAGTGCATTTCGAGCAAGTAGAACCATGTGTAAGCGTTAAGTTTGCTTTTAGTTTCCCTTCCTTTTTTTGTGTCCTACCACCCCCTATTTCTCTATTTTACATTCATGCTGTCTCTTTCCTGTCTCTGTTCCGGAAGCAACTTGTCCTTAAAAGCTCTGAGGCTGACTGGACATTAATCCATTCTGATTAAGAGGCATCCATAATCAATGGTTAGAGTGTTTGCCTGCGGAGTGATAGTTGTGAGTTCAAACCTCGTGCAGGGTTGGATTATTTTTGGCTAGAAAAACCCCTCTCAGATCACCCAGCAATAAATGGGTGCCTGATTCAATTCAGGGAAGGTTAAAGTCAGTGGAAGGGGGCAGGTCGGATCTGCCTTCCATCACACGATGCCTCAGTCGCAGTGAACTTCTGACAGCTCACTACCTTATGGCTGATAGTAGACAGGAACTTCAACCTTTTTTCAAATTTAAGTCGACTCTCTCTCACTCTCTCCATATCTATCTGTCAGTCAGTTTCTCTTTTTCTGTCTCTCCGTATGTCTCTGTCACACACACACACACACACACACACACACACACACACACACACACTCACACATGCACACACACACACACACACACACACACACACACACACACACACACACACACACACACACACACACACACACACACAAACACACACACACACACACACACACACACACACAAACACATGCAGGCGATCCCAAAACAAGCATGGATACATTCATAACCACCAACATACAAAACATGTAAGAAAATATATAAACACTGACAGTCTTTTTGTCCTATAACCTCTGCAGAGGACATCTAGCTGTTAAATGTATTGTTGCTGTTCAAGTTTTTCTGTTTTCATTCATCTTAACCAGAGAGAATGAGAGCTGGATTGTCAAAGACTATTTCTTTAGCACTATCAAAGAGAGAGTCAGACTGGAAACGGAGGGGTGTTAGAAGCACAGTGACTAAATAAGTAAAATGCAGTCGGACTGGAAGTGGTGACAGAACATTATCGACCTTGTCACCAGAACTCTTCAGAGCTGTTGTGATAGGATGCTGCTAGATCGGAGACTGTTTGATGTAGCAGCTGTCACAAAACAAAACTCTGTCCTGACAGCGGCGAGAGAAGACGATGATTGAGGCCACAGTGAGCGACGACCAGAAGCAGGCCATATACAACCAGCTGGTGAAACAACAGCTCAATGAGCAGTTCTCCAAGACTGCCCAGCGACAGAGACAGGAAGAGAAGGTATGGTTTGGTGATTGTTGTGATTGCATCAGGTGTTTTTTGTAGAGCTTTTCGGTGTTAAAAGGATTTTTGAAGAAACGACAATGAAACAGCTGTCAAGTATGGTTGGTAGTCTTTGTATATATACATTGGAAAGTGCGATATTTCTAAAGGTGCCTTGTTAAAAAGAACACACGCATGTGCACACGTACACACACACAAACGCACACACATGCACACACACACACTCTCTCTCACACACATGCAAATGCAAGTACATCTACCCCAAAAGGGCTTAGCCAAAATTTTGGTATACACAAACAGACTGATTGGCACATGTTTCATTGGTGTTCTTTGGCTATCTGAAAATTGGTTCACCCAAAATGAGACCAGTCTAGGAAGAGGGTTGTTGGTCTTTTCAGTTTTGGGTAAAGAGTGCTCAGCTGTAGGGAATCTCTTTGAGACTGGAGACTGGAACTGGAATTCTCAAACTTATTGTTTTGCTGTTGAAATAGAAAATTGTCAATCCTAAAGTAATATCTTAAAATTTCATCCAAATGATGCAGTTTCACACACACACACACACACACACACACACACACACTGTTGTGCTGCAAGGGAGGTTTTAGTGAGTGATGGCACTAAAGCCGAGCGAAGGTTGTTGTGTTTTGGGAGACACAACCTTGTGTTGCCTCCCATGTTGAGGACCTAGGACAAAAAGTGCCTTGCGGAGTGTCCCACATATTTTAGGAGATTTTTTTTTTTTTTTAAAAGTCCAAAGTAAAAATTTGTTGTTTATCCTCTGCTCCGAAATTTGAGCTGACTGGAAAAAAGTCTGAGATGGATCCAACTGCTGTTGAACGTCTTATATCAGATTCTGCTGAAGGATACTTTGTAAGACATGTGTACGCTACTCGTGTGCTTATTCCTCCCCCTACTTCACCCCCTTTTCCCTCTTTCTTAAGATAAGTATTGTTATGTTTCTATTTCTGTTTAGTAGTGGTGCCTCTTACTTTAATTGTCTTTTATATTAAGGTGATGGATAGGTTGATAGTTATGCATGTTGACAAGATGTTCCCGTATGTTTCATGAATAACAGTTGAAGCGGATCTTGGAGGACCGGCGAGGGAAGATGAAAAATGAAGCAGCAGAACTCTTCAGTCTGGGAGAACGACAGAAGACCTTTCTGGAACAGGCCCAGAAGGTGAATATGACACTTCCTATGCTTTCATGTTTCAGTGTTAAATGGAAGCCAGTAGCTCAGTCATCTATGCAGTCATTTTTGCTCCCCTAAAGTATTAATTACATGTACATGTGAATGCAGATGCCATGTAGGTGGTCTGTGTGATGAGGATGGCACAATGAGGAACAGCAGAGACCATCACTTCCCTGCCATGCCGTCTCTGGGTCACTTGCAGTGGTATAAGGAGTACAGGAATGTGAAATAATGGAATTTGCAAATACACGTTTGAAGAAAGGAAGGGGAAGGGATGAGAGGGAGGGGGAGATGGTAGGGGGAGAATGGAGGACAGGGAATGAGGAGAGGGTGTGATGAAGGAAGGAGAGGGGAGACAGGATATGTCAACGAGCAAGACAGCTGAACAGATTGAGGAGAGGGTGGGGAAAAGGTGGAGGGGGTGAGAGGAAGGGGGGAGGAGGACAAGGTAGAGTCAAGCAACATGAAAGAGGCCAAATAGCTCAAAGTGCAGGGTGGGTTTTGAGCTCTTTACCTTTAACCCTTTTATGTGCACTTGGGCATCTACAAACTATTTTGAGACATTCAAACCTAACAACACCTTTTTACCCCTCCCCCCTGATGAAAAACAAACAAACAAACAAAAAAAAACCCCTGTAACTTCAAACTCTTTAACAACTTCTTCACTGCCAACAACCCACACAGGGCGAGCAAGAGCGGCAGATCGCCCAGATGCGGGAGCGCGTGTCCCGGGTGAAATACGAACGCACCCAGAGGACAGGCAGCCCCTCTCCGATGAGTCGGGGGTTCGCTGAGCGGGTGCTGGAGGAGGGGGATGAAAACATGGAGGGCAAGGCCAGACAGCTGCAGGAACGGTTCCAGAAAGAGGCGGAGAAAGAGAAGGTTGGGGGCAAGTGTGGGTGTGTGACTGAGTTTGAAAGTTGGGAAGTGTGTGTGTGCATGTGTGTGTGTGTGTGTGTGTGTGATTGTCATGTTCATGCTTGTATATGTGTGCGTTTGTACATGTTCATTGAATAACTATATATTTGCTTAATGTGTTTAAGTATTTTTTTTCTGTGTGTGCATATAGATGGGTATATGTATGTGCATGTGCTTGTGTATATACATGTGTGTGTGTGTGTGTGTGTAAATGTTTGTGTCTGAATGATGTTTGTAGATGTTATTTGTATGTATGCATTGTTTGTAGCTGGATGCTAGCTGGTGTTCACATGTGCTAGTGTGTGTTTGCATAAATTCAAACGAATGAGTTTGTAATTATGCATAGAATACGTCACATTTTTATCACCACCATCAATTGATCACATCATTTGCATTGTTACGGTAGCATCATTGTTAAAATTATATCACTTTTTTACATTTTACCCGAAAGCAGAATTTCTGAAATGTTAGCTATCATAACATAATTAATTGCTTCTCAAGAACATTGCTTGGCTCAGGAAAGATTTAGTTAATCTGACAAGAAAATCTTAGTTGTGCCACTTTGGAGTTGATTATACTAGATTCTGTGTTAGTTACAGATTTGATTATACTAGACTCTATATTAGTTACAGATTTGTACTTGAAAATATATATCTATTCTCTTTCTCTTTCTTTTGTCTTTTTTTGTTTTTGGTGCTTCATCTTCTAGGTCCCACTGTGGTGTTACACCCATGGTGCTCATTCTGTCCTCGTACAAAAATCAGACTCAGGTTCGTTCCGTCACAGCAGCAGCACCAGCAGTCCATGGGGAGCAATCAGTTTCAGTCATCATGGGGTAACCTTCTAGAGGAGACCCTGCACTGTTGCTGAGACACTTTGATGATGTTCATTAAAACGCCTGCTCTGATGGAAGTTGTGTGGCACTCCTCCTAAGCCCCTACTGATGACAATAGTTGCTGGTCATGGGATCATTGTGAGTGAACATACCTCTCTTGAGGGTGCCCAGCCCCATGTCCATCTGTTGGCAGTCATTGTGAACTTGCCATTCCTGACGGAATGGAATGGACGTTGAGAGGTCATTGGAAACCGTGGTCACCGCAAGAGCAGGGGTATGAGGGCTGCAGGAGTTGAGAGTTCTTTTAAGGTAAGGAACACTGAAGATGACAATGATGACGATGATGTTGTGGAGTTCCATGCTGGTCAGAAACAGCATGACAGGGCTGTACGCTTTGCCTCCTTCCATCAGACATCCCAGCTTCAACTAGGCCTTAGAGATACAGATGCCTGCAGTGTTGGTCAGGAAATTTGAGAGACCCATAGTACTAGGACAAAACTCAACTGTTAGGTTCTAGTCTTGCTATCTCAGCACATGCCACTGTGGGCAGGAGCCAGCCTGGGCCAAAAAACATTCCACATATGAATGCCTCTGTTAGTAATCAAACCCACAACCTCTCAGCTCGTAGGTCCACAGTGCTGAACACTGCACTACATATACTCGTTGCCAATTTAAATCATGTTTACCTTGTGGATGGTGCAGATGGGTGAAGATGCTCAAAGTGAGGAGACAGGAAAGGCAACTCCCATCACACAGAAGAGCCGCATGGACATCCTGAAAGAACGACGCAAGCAGAAGAAGCAGCAGAGACAAGAGCACCAGTAGCACCGCGGCTACTACAAACCAGGAGCTATATTCAACAAGCAGTGTCTGAATTTCTTTTGCAAAACTTGTCTGAAAATTTCCCGACACTGTTGCAGATCAGAAAGCGTTTATAAGAATCCATCGCTAATTATTGTTGAATATAGTTTAAAAGTGAGGCGACTGCAGGCGGAAATTGAAATAAATTTGAAAAATTTTTTCATTAGGCTGTGCTGAAAAATGTAGACAAACAAATCACAAGACAAAAGACAATGCATTTCCGCCTCTTAGGTCTTCTTCAGGCAAGATACACAACACTCAGGACAACAAAAATCAACAAGCAATCACTATCCGACTTGGCACAAGATTGGTGTTGGAATTGTCTTGAGTGTTATGTATCATGCCTGAAGAAGACCTATGAAGTGGAAACGTGTCATGTTTTGTCTTGTGATTCGTTTGTCATTTTTCGGTGAAGCTTTATGAATACTTTTTTAAAATCTATTGTTGAATCGTCAAAAAAAAAAGTTTATTTGGTATATTGTAATTTCTTGTGTGGTTCAGTTGTGCTCATGACGGGTGAGGGTGCAGGGACAAGTTTGCAACTCCATTTTAGAGGACATGGTGTTGTCCTTTGCTCTGTGTGCTTCTTGTCTGCATTGGTAATAGATGTGCAAGTCTCACAAGCAGCACTAGTTTGAACTACATGCCTTCGGGCATGATGCTGTGGGAGCAAGAGTTATCATTCTTGCTTATTGTTTGCGGTTAATTACTTTGTTGATGCTCAGTACATGGTTAACATTTCAAAATTTATGTGCGCTAAAATGATATAAACCTGTCATTGATTATTGTTCTATACTAGTACCATAGTGTAATTTTTCAGAGATATCCAGAGGTGGTACCCACCATTATCCAACTTGCTTCGGTAGGATAGTAAAGACTTAGTAGAAAAACTAAGTAGAATAAAACAAGGGGAAAGTAAAACACAAGCAACCCATAATTAGGGTACGACCACACAACAACCAAGCGCACCGGAACGCGCGGACGCAGCAGCACACAGAGCCGCATCAAAAAAAGGATTGCTGAACGATGATGAAGTTTTAACAGCTGGGTGTGAAAGGACACCAGGTCGCGACACGGTTGCGGCGGCGTTCCTGCGGCACTATAATGTGAACAGTGCATAACCTCAAACAGCAATGGTTGTGCCGACCGTGCCACCTAAACTTTAGGTGAACGGATCGTAAGTCACTCTAGGTGATCAAAACCAAGACGTGTGTGAACCCGACAGGAGAAGTACCTTACGAGGCTGATGCCTCTAAAGCAAGCTGTGATTGCGTTCCAGTTGTCAGGAAAAGGGACTGTGCAGGAGTGGTGGAAAAGAAATCTATAGTGTATGTCGTGGTGAACTCCTGTGGCCAGGAAGTAGCTAACAGACTTGGTTGTACCTTGTTGAGTGGTATTGGACTGGGGGCGCGGCAAGTTGAGATGGTGTTTTAGTTTTGGTGCAAGAAAAAGGAATATTTTGACTTTATTATATTATGATGTCAGAAGAGCGTAATCTGTTTGCGACGTGAAAGGATAGGAATCCTTTCGAATATTGAAGTATAATCGTTGCGTGGACTTGGCGAGATGTGAAGTGCTGTGAGGCAGAGGATGAAAGTTTGTGTTGAAGACTTAAGAAAAAAAAAGAACGGTGGCTACGCGACTGTCAGAAAGCGTCAGCGTTGGTCTTTCTTAGCAGGTTCGATTCGTAAAAGTTATGTGTGGTATTAACTTGATAAGTTCAGAAGATACACTGCTTTCGTTAAAACCTGCTTATAGCTTCAGGACCTGCCATGAACGAATAAGCATTTGATTTTGTGGCGAATATCTTATTGACGAAATCTAAAGTTGGCC
>JADBJO010028969.1:0-10000 GCA_016801955.1 Conus betulinus | reverse complement strand
CAGACTCACCCACTCACATATAACCTCTCTCTCTCTCTCTCTCTCTCTCTCTCTCTCTCTCTCTCCTCTCTCCCTCTCTCTCTCTCTCTCTCTTAGAAAATTCTGATCTTAATGACTTTTGTAATAGTGTCTGATGCTGTTACAGTTTGATGATTACTTTTTCGTTTTTTTTATTTTCTTCTTCTTCTTCTTCTTCTTCTTCTTCTTCTTCTTCTTCTTCTTCTCTCTCTCTCTCTCTCTCTCTCTCTCTCTCTCTCTCTCTCTCTCTCTCTCTCTCTCTCTCTCTCTCTCATACTTGCTAATCTTGTACGTTGTAGTACATTTACATATGTTTCCCCAGCCCACCTCACTCCCTACCCCCACTCTCTCCTTCCTCTTCATTATTGTTATTCTCATTTTTAGTTCTATTTCTTGTTTGTTAATTTTATTTTTTTTTTTTTTTGTTTTGTTTTGTTTTGTTTTCATTTCTCTTCTATTTTCATTTGATGTTCCTTTATGATTGCATGACCGCTTTGCTTACTTCTTTGCTTTCTTACATTGATTGATTTCACTGCATGCTGTAGTCCCCTACTCCGGGCGAGGACTGGATGTAAAAAAGCACGTCAGTGCTTATCTATCATCCTCGTAAATAAAGAATTTTGTCTTGTCTTCTCTCTCTCTCTCTCTCTCTCTCTCTCTCTCTCTCTCTCTCTCTCTCTCTCTCTCTCTCTCTCTCTCTCTCAAGTCGATAGAAGAAAGGCTCTGGCATCAAGTTGAATTGATGGGGCATGTTTATGGAGTTGTATTCATGGCGCGTTTTGATCAAGTCGTTTTAGTGGCGTTCGTGTGTGGTGTGTTCGTGCGTGCTTCCGTGCGTTCGTGCGTTCGTTCGTGTGTGCGTGCGTGCGTGCGTGCGTGTGTGTGTGTGTGTGTGTGTGTGTGTGTGTGTGTGTGTGTGTGTGTGTGTGTGTGTGTATTAATGTCCTGGTGAAACGTTGACGGAAAAATCAAAGCCGTCGACAAATTTCAGGTTGAATAGCAAACATAGTTCAGGTTATGTCTTTTCTTTCCATATTCTTCATTTTCAAGCTTGGTGGGTTTGAGTGATCGTATTTTGTTGTGGTTTGGGTATTTGGGCTTTTTTTTTCCTTTGGTCTTCATTTGTACTACTATATGTAGTGGGCTTGACTCCCGAACAATTGCATCCCACCCACACACCCCAATTGCATCCCACCCACACACCCCCAATTCCGCCCCCCCCCCCCCCCCCCCCCCCCCCCCCATCCTCTTTGTTTTTGAAAAAAAAAAAAAACAGGTACCAGACCTTTAAAGATTGCTTTGTACTTTATCATGTTGTGTCATATTCTTTGTCGTGCAGTAATTATTATTTATCACCCAATGCATTTCCTCGTCGTCCACTTCATCCATCATCATTAAATGTTGTGACCCTCATCCTCCAGTGTATCGCTCATCATTCAGTTCATCTGTATCATCCGCTATGTTGTTTATCAGCAAGCATATCCTCGATAATCCCGTAGACCCTTATCATCAAGTATACCATATTTAGCAAATACGAAATCCTGTATATCCTTTATCATCCTGTTCATCTATTCTCATCAACTGTATTCTTTATTGTTTAGAATTGTATCCCTTATTTTACAGAATTGTATCCATTATTCGTTACTTCCTCTGTCATCTATACACATTTTATCATCCGACATACCTTTATTACCCAGTATATCAAATACCGAACTTTTTTCTATGACTTGTGCAGTGTTTACGCCTTGAGGTTTGAGGGTAGTGGCAAAAGAAAGCTGGATGAACAGGCTGACGCTGAGATTGTTTTCACATTATGCACGGTACTTTCCTTCACCTTGAGGGATTTTCTTTTTGTGAGACTATTAACATTGAGAGAAGTAGGTGGAGATTAGTGGGCAGATCTGTATTTTTTTTTTTCTTTAGAAAAATAGTCCGAGGTTGTGGTGGCTGCCCCCATTCAGTGCCCGGCGCCTTGCCCCCGTCTGTCTTTGGCTTCATTCCATCGACCCCCAGAACGGGGAATCAATGGCGTCCCTTTCTGGACCCTTCGATGCCCGGATTATCTGTTGGCGTTCAGACGGGGTCCATGCTTTGATGTCGGCGCTGAGACAGATTTATGACGGCCTGGTCTGCCTATCTCCCCTTAACCCCCCCCCCCTTCCCTCCCCCCCCCACACACCACCACCACACCACCACCATCACCACCAACACCACGTCTCTCCCCCCTTTCCCGCTCCTCCCCGACAACTCCCCCCCCCCCCCCCCCCCCCCCCCCCCTTCACATCCCTTCCCGCGCTTTTCCTGGCTGTCCCCGACCAATCAGCTGAGAACTGGGGGATCCTGGGGGTCTGTCTAGCACTTGACAGAGACCTGTTGTTACATTGAGCTTGGACAGAGACCTGTTGCTACCTTCAGCTTGGACAGAGACCTCTTGTGACATTGAGCTTGGACAGAGACCTGCTGTTACATTCCGCTTGGACAGAAAACTGTTACATTCCGCTTGGACAGAGACCTGCTGTTACATTCCGCTTGGACAGAAACCTGTTACATTCCGCTTGGACAGAGACCTGTTGTTACATTCCGCTTGGACAGAGACCTGTTACATTCCGCTTGGACAGAGACCTGTTGTTACATTCCGCTTGGACAGAGACCTGTTACATTCCGCTTGGACAGAGACCTGTTACACATTGAGCTTGGACAGAGACCTGTTGTTACATTGAGCTTGGACAGAGACCTGTTGTTACATTCCGCTTGGACAGAGACCTGTTACATTCCGCTTGGACAGAGACCTCTTGTTACATTGAGCTTGGACAGAGACCTGTTGTTACATTCCGCTTCCATGTCCATCTCCATCACGGATGATACTGCACACGGGATGACCATCCGGAGACAAGGGAAGGAATGAGACGATGTATCGCTACACTGATACCGCCAGAACAAACACACGTTATGATGGGCCAGCACACATGGCTTTTTGGCGACACCAGGGTTTGAAATATTTCTCTTTTAACCCTGCTGTTGCCAAAACGCCACACACACACACACACACACACACACACACACACACACACACACACACACACACACACACCAAAGATTGTTCAGAAATGACCTGACTTACCAGAGATTGTTCAGAAATGACCTGACTTACCAGAGATTGTTCAGAAATGACCTGACTTACCAAAGATTGTTCAGAAATGACCTGACTTACCAAAGATTGTTCAGAAATGACCTGACTTACCAGAGATTGTTCAGAAATGATTGACTTACCAGGGATTGTTCAGAAATGATTGACTTACCAAACGTTGTTCAGAAATGACCTGGCTACCCCAGACTTGATTCTATCTGGGGGAGAGGTGGACTAAATGGTGACGGCAGTATCTATCTAACAATATCTTGATAGACTCCTTTGATCTAAATTCACCCACCGGGAGACTCCATGACAACAATTACTGACCTGAGTGACCCACTCACCCTTCCACGATCTACATTCTTTCTTTGCAGAGGTGACCTAGATAATGCCAGCTGCAAAAACTTGAGAGCCATCCCCCCTCCCCCTACCCCCCCTCCCCCCTCCTTTCTCTCCCATCTTGAATTCTTTCTTGGGGAGAGGAGGAGGACTGGATGACGCAATCTACAGATCGTCCAGCAATGATTTGACAGTCACCCCCTCTTCCCCTTCCCCCATCCTCCCCCCCCCCCCCCGCCCCCGCCCCCGTCCCCCCATCTCCCCTCCCTCCCCGCCCCCTCAATTTGAACTTTCCCTTCAGGAGAGGACTGGATGACACCCGTCTACAGATTGTCCAGCAATGGTTTGGCAGACCCCGAGACCTCAGTCCCCTTTGGGGCAAGGAAGGATTAGATGATGTCAGCAATGAACTGACTGACCCGCAGTCTGAATTCCCCCTTGACTGAATGACACTGGCAACATCTTGTCCATCAATGACCCGAATGACCCCCAGTCTGAATTCTCCCTGGAGAAAGGACTGAATGACACTGACATGTTGTCCATCAATGATCCGACCGACTCCCCAGTCTGAATTCTCCTTGGAAAAAAGGACTGAATGACACTGGCAACATGTTGTTCATCAATGACCCGACAGACCCCCAGTCTGAATTCTCCTTGGAGAAAGGACTGAATGACACTGACATGTTGTCCATCAATGATCCGACCGACTCCCCAGTCTGAATTCTCCTGGAGAAAAGACTGGATGACACTGACAACATGTTGTCCAGCAATGATCCGAATGGCCCCCAGTCTGAATTCTCCCTGGAGAAAGGACTGAATGACACTGGCAACATGTTGTCCATCAATGACCCGACAGACCCCCAGTCTGAATTCTCACCACGGCAGGAGACGATGACATATATCACAGATCAGTCAGCAATGGCCTGACACATTCCGTGTGAATTCTTCCTTTCGAAGAGGAGACAGCATTATATCAGTCACAGACCGCGCCCTGCATGAGCTTGACAGCCCTTCACCTGAATTCTCTGCACAGAAAAGAACTGAATACTGCCAGCCAGAATCCTTCAGCAGTGACTACGCACCAGTGGACCTGGATTCTCCAGTAGAGGAGAGGGGTGCTGGACAACGCCAGGCACAGATCGTCCAGAAATGACCTGTCACCTTCCTCTCCCCCTCCCCTACCTGAAATCTTCCACGGGGAGCCGGTTGGGCGACATCCATCACACACTGTCCAGAAGTGACCCGGCAGACCCCGATCTGAATTGTCCCGTGAGGGCGCTGGACAGGAAGGCGCCGGCCTCAGAGCTCGCCGACTGTCCTCATTAAATAAACATACCCCGTCAGATAGGCTGCCACGGGTTATACATAAAACACCTCTCTCTCTCTCTCTCTCTCTCTCTCTCTCTCTCTCTCTCTCTCTCTCTCTCTCTCTCTCCAGAAAGGTAGCCATGCGGATGACACACTCGTCTTGGTAAACGGGAAAAAAACCCATGTCCAAGGTTCCACAAAAGTGCGAGTTCGGATGGTTTTGTTCTGTATTGGGAGGGGGAGGGGTTTTTTTTTTTGTTTGTTTTGTTTTGTTTTATATTTTATTTTGCATAGGTTTGTTTTGTATTGTTTTCTCTCCTTCTCCACTTAATTTGTAATCTCAGTCGCCAGTTTTTGATATCAAAATGTACACAAGAACAGACATTTAAAGTGTACACAAGAACAGACATTTAAAGTGTACACAAGAACAGACATTTAAAGTGTACACAAGAACAGACATTTAGTGCATGAGAAAGAATGCACGGCGGCATAAAACCTATGCTTGACAAAAATCTGCGCTAGAACTCTATCTTTATTGTATTCAGCAATTACATACACTGGCAGAAAACAAGAAAAGAGAAAGAGAACAACACAATTTTGTTGGCTTTGTATTATGACGGTCTCCCCAACGGGAGCCATCTTACAGAAAAGTCTGTTGTGACGTTTAAGTTATGCAGTGCAATGTTGTTGGGGTTTTTTATGTGGATGCACAATGATACGTGGTCGGACAGTAATGGCTGCCAGACTGCCCAGGGCAGATGGTCACTGGTGTCAGGCATGTGGTGAATACTGCTACCTGTCCTTCGGGCAGGGGGAATTTGTTTCACTTAAATTCTGCGGAGAAATAGAAGTTGAGGAAAATTTTGCCGATGTTGAATAAATCTTTGCGACAGACAGAGCTTTGGCTTCATGAAACTGCTGTTTCAAGTTGTGATTTATTACATCAACCTCATTATGTATCATGCCAAGAGACTGGCTGAGTCAAAAGGCGCCGGCCAATGAGAAGGAAACTCACTGGTTGTGTAGTTTCATTTGCCTGCTGACAAAATGGCAGACAACGATAAATTGTGTTTTCCTGACTCGTCGTCAATTAGTACTTAATACGTTTGAAAATAAGCGCCGATTAATGAGCGGATTGTTTTGTATGAGGAGTGATAAAAAGTTTTACTACCTTTTGCCACCCCGTCCCCGAGAACAAAATATGTGTAGTCTTACCCTTGAATAAACTGAACTGGTGGGTAGGGTAGAGGTTTTTGCAGACCTAACACCCTCCCTATCCCCTCCACTACCTGAATTCTTCCCTGGAAGATTGTTGGGCAACATCCATCACAGATTGTGCAGAAATGACCCGACAGAATTCTCCCGTGAGGGCGATGGACATTTTCAGCAGTGGCATTGGGATTAAAAAACAGTAATATCTTGACTTTGCGACTTTGAAACAGAAAGTTCGGCCAACAGAATACATTGTTTTGCATACCTATTTGATTTCCATTTCAATCAATAAATGAGATAAGTATGGTAGGCTGGATTTTGGATTTTCCAAAAATCTATAGTCTGACATGGATGTGACTACTCTTTTATCCAGTGGATATCTTGTGGAAAATTGGAAATTTTCAAAATCCTTCATGTGTAACTACCATTCATCAATTAGCATGAAATTGTTTTATTTAAAAACATTAGCACTTTTTGTTTGCATTATCCTTTTTCATAAACCTCTTTCTCTTTCAGAAAGGAGGACATATTCTAAAACAACGTCCTTGAGAAAGTGACCTTCAGTTGACACCAAGGAAGCAAACATCAAAAGTGTTTGGTTGATTCTGAAAGATGACAGTCTTTGGTCCAAAACTACAGACTAAAAGATATTCATCAGCTGGCGAGAATTCCAACACGGTAAAGGAGAGGAGGCAGAAATGGTGAAGAACGTGAACATGCATTTAAAAGAGAGTGTTTTGATACTGGGGGCAGCTAAGGGGAGGTGATGCGGCTGGTGATGAAATTGCAAAGAGGAGTTACGCTTCATGTGACACAAAGCTTGCGGCACTGTCATTTATGGCTGAGAAAGGCCTCCCTCGCTCGTCGTCAAGTTTAACCTGTCGTCCAGAGTTTCAGTTTGTTTTTCATCGGAAATAAAGGTGCCGATTTATACAATAATGAACAATTAGATTCTGATAAAAGTGATGAGGCTGCTTTGCACCATGCTCAGATCGTGCAAAATGTGGAATAAGCTATTGCAGGCAAGATAAAAATAAAAAAAAAATTTCATGATACGATCATTATCATTTTCCATATACTAAAATCAAGAATATAAATGACTCATAAAACAAGACAGGAGAAATTAATACAAAACCATAAAGATGACTTGATACAAAGGCAATGAAAACTGAGTGATGCCTCTTAGTGCCGCTTTTAATGGACACACTTTTAATGGATACACTTTTAATGGACACACTTTTAATGGACACACTTTTAATGGATACACTTTTGATGGATACACTTTTAATGGACACACTTTTAATGGACACACTTTAAATGGATACACTCACAGAGCAACGTTGTTTTAAGCCACCTCTCAAAAAACCCCGCTCAGTCGAATCCTCCACTGGACGGAAATTCATTCGTAGTCAGCAGAGCCTCAATCCATTCTGGATCAAAATTCCAGTACCGGCTGCTGCGTCCGCCTGTCTGTTGGCATGGGACACATGAAATAAAGGTCTGGGTTTCCTCGCCCTGGGCCACAGAGGCTGGAGGGAAACAGCACTCTGCTGTGCACTGTAGAGAAATATGAGGTTCCTGTATCGTCCGGGGAAATATCGCGTTTCGCTAGTCTCTAGAAAAATGTCACAATTCTCTAACCTCTTTGTAAATGCTATGTTTCTCTATATTCTCTAGAAAAATGTCACAATTCTCTGACCTCTTTCTAAATGCTATGTTTCTCTATAGCCTCTTGAAAAATGTCACAATTCTCTAACTTCTTTGTAAATGCTATGTTTCTCTATAGCCTCCTGAAAAATCTCACAATTCTCTAACCTTTCTCTAAATGCTATGTTTCTCTATAGTCTATAGAAAAAATGTCACGATTCTCTAACCTCTTTGTAAATGCTATGTTTCTCTATATTCTCTAGAAAAATGTCACAATTCTCTAACCTCTTTCTAAATGCTATGTTTCTCTATATTCTCTAGAAAAAATGTCACAATTCTCTAACCTCTTTCTAAATGCTATGTTTCTCTACAGTCTCTTCAAAAATGTCACAATTCTCTAACATCTGTGTAAATGCTATGTTTCTCTATATTCTCTAGAAAAATGTCACAATTCTCTAACCTCTTTCTAAATGCTATGTTTCTCTATAGCCTCTTCAAAACTGTCACAATTCTCTAACTCTGTGTAAATGCTATGTTTCTCTATAGTCTCTTCAAAATGTCACAATTATCTAACCTCTTTCTAAATGCTATGTTTCTCTATAGCCTCTTGTAAAATGTCACAATTCTCTAACCTCTGTGTAAATGCTATGTTTCTCTATAGTCTCTTCAAAACTGTCACAATTCTCTAACCTGTGTGTAAACGCTATGTTTCTCTCTATAGTCTCTTCAAAAATGTCACAATTCTCTAACCTCTGTGTAAATGCTATGTTTTTCTACCTTCTGGGTAAGCCATGCTTCTGTGTCATCTGGTGAAAATATCATGTTTCTCAGTTTTCAGAGGAATATCACATTTCTCTACAGTTTGTGCACATATCACGTTTCTCTAACCTGGTTTCTTATTCTCGGGGCAGAAAAAAGACGCATCTCTGTTTTCAAGGGGAAATCACATTTCCCTAACCTCTGGGGAAATATCTCATTTCTTTGAACAATGGAGAAAAACACCACGCTTCTTTTCCCTCTTGAGAAATTATCACGTTTTTCTAACCTTTGGAAAATTAGTATGTTTCATTATCATCCGGTGAAATATCTGGGGAAATATTATTTTTCCCTATCATTTTATCTATCCTCAGGGGAATATCACATTTCTTTATTCTCTGTGGGAGCAATAACATGTCTCTATCCTCTGGCGAAAGAACACATCTTTTAATCCTTTGGGGTAAAAATCAGTTTGTCTATCCTCTGGGAAAGATCGCGTTCTTTATCCTTTTGGGAAAGGTCACGTTTCTCTCCTCTAGGGAATGATCACGTTTGTCTATCCTCTTGAGAAAGATCACGTTCGTCTGTCTCCTTGGGAAAGAGGTTTCTCTTTAGACTGGTGGTTGGGGCATGAAGTTTGTAGTCGGACAACATTTGTTCGAATCCCCTCTGATGCTTCAAAGAACAGGTACCCCTTTTCAATGCCGATCTTAAGGTGTGCTCGTTCTGGTGGTAACAGTGTAGAGCTAGACGGATTCTCCGCTCGGTAATTCCTGTCTGTCCTGTCACTTTCGATGTTTGTGGACATGGAGTAATGAATCTACCACACCCAGAGGCAGACCGACAGACAGACAGAGAGAAAGAGAGAGAGTAAAAGAATGGCGCGCGCGTATGTCTGTCTGTCCGTCTGTCTGTCTGTGTCTGTCTGTCGATCTATGTCTGCGGTTACGAATGAGAAAGGTAATGGATGTAAAGACAGGCAGGAAGCAGTCGATATTGTTAGCACACATTATGAGTGTGAGATGCTTCGTCCGCCATCCTGCCACTGCTCTTCTCTCTCTCTCTCTCTCTCTCTCTCTCTCTCTCTCTCTCTCTCTCTCTCTCTCTCTCTCTCTCTGGTAGTTGACTATCCATCAAGACAACCAAAGATTATGGGCTCCAACAGCTTAATGCGCTTGGACTGCAATACATACGTGCTAACGGTAGCTGGATAATGTACATAATCTCTTTATCACTCGATGGTTACTAACAACAGTTGTCCAGCTCACCCATGAAAGCAGTCTCGTTTCAACCGCATTGTGTGCAAAAACGTTGTATCTCTCAATCTCAGTGAACGCCATTTCCATCACATGCAGAGTGTTTATTTGTTTTATGTCCATTCCTCAATTCCACCGGGGGCAGCCTGCGAGGGGAGATACCAGCTCACTCACAGGCGTTATTGATCGAAAGGCGCAATAAGCTGCCGTTCATCTGATAAATCGACTCGTTCCAGACATAACCTACTTTATTTTAGTGCATTTGGGCGCCGTGATAAGGATGTTGCAGGGAGGAGGGAAATTGGGGAACGACCGCATGATGTTTGTCACTGAG